>JAXQQM020069354.1:0-10984 GCA_034641835.2 Pinus albicaulis | reverse complement strand
GAACACAATCTGAAATAAGATTGATTGAATACACGCTGTCATTGATAAATTGCGTGATATTACTCATCATGCCCCTAGCTCTTGATATTGCTCTTTCAACTTTCATTATCTGATGTTCCCATTCTGTAAACAAGATTTCTTTATGTCTTTCCTCTATTCTAGGAAGATTAGCTTGTTTCCTTTTGTGTCTTGCCAATTGAGAGATTAGAATCTTTTCGCCAGCTCATCATCTATTTCTTATCGAGATTAATAACATTTTGGATCAAAGATGAAGTAATATCACAAGGTTACGCTGTGTGACTTGCACAAAATTCATTCGATTCTTGAGACAATAGTTTATTAGCCTCCAGGGCTTAAGTTTTGAATTCACTTATCTTAGGAAATCTTTAAACTTATCCAAAGTTGCTTGAAAATTCCTTTTCTTGAATCATTTTTGCATCTTTCGCTCATTTTTTGTAACAATTTCTGCTCAATCTATATTTCATTCACTATTCTTCCTCAAGAGTTGTTCATCAACCTTCTTCTTTTCTTGACCAATTTGTTTGTCCAATTATTTGCTCCCCAAATGCTACGATTTTGTCTCTCAGTTGTTGCAATTGGGTAATCTGTTGCTGACTTTCCTTAGCTTGCTCTTCAAGTGAAGCTATGTGGAGATCTTTCTGAGTTATCAGCTGAGAAACTTCTATAGCTTTATCAACTGTCGCAACACTATAAGCTCCTGCATACTGGGATAATTTTGTGAGGTCTTCAGATGGATTCACCTCATTGTTTTTGTAAATAATATTCATAAACTCCTCTGATGGGGTAGAAAATATGTCCTGTTCTGTCTTTCTTCTTTTCCTTTGTCTTCTAACAACAGCCTTATGTTTGGGGCTGTAAAATACATCTAAAGGAGGGATCTCCTCGACCTTCAATATAATCTGCCCTGTCAGATGTTCAGGAATGATTTCAACATCCTGCTCTATTTGTTCTTTATCTTTATCTTGCAATCCCAGCTGTTGAGTGAATTGATCATATTGTTTTAATAACTGAGAAGAAACATTAAGATCAGCAGAAACTATAATCTCCTTAGTTGTTTCTTTTCCTTTTTCTGTATTTATGTTCTGCTCAGTGCTTTTGTCATCCGATCCGCCTTTTTTATTATGCACATCATCATCGGTACTTGTGCATTTTTCTGTTGTCTGAGCAGTAGACTGCTGACCAGTATTTTGATCGGATTTATCATCAGTATTTCCCTTTTGGGCATCAGGCTTGTTAATAGCGACCAACTTTTGAGTATGTACAGTTGGCTGGTTAACAGCCGATTGTGTAATGACTTTGCCAGTAGATGTTTCTACTAGCGTTTTGCTGGATGTACCTTCTGTCTCTGACCCTTGTGTTGGAATTCTTAATTGGTCCAGAGGAACTCTTAACAATCTCTGGCTTCTGAATAACAAAAATTTATTCATTTCCTCTTTTTGAAATTTAGACTTGGTTAAGTCATAAATTTGAGGGAAATTATCCAAAGAAACAAACAAATCATCAAACGGATGTGGCTCATGCTCAAATCGAGCAATTGAAACTGAAGCAGTAACATTAAATGCTATCTGTCTTGGATCATATTGTCTTCCAGGAATGGTTGCAAATTTACAACCTTTTATATTGGAGACTTCTTTTTCAGCATGCTTGAAATAATTTAAGGTAAACTGACCACAATTGAGTGGGAATTGAGGCCACATTCTTTTCTTACTGTTATTCAAAGACCTAGATATTCCTTCAACTGTTAATTGATAGGAAATTTCTTGAGCAAGAAGTTTGTCTGGAACAAAAAGAGGAAGAACATGTGGTTCCACAATACTACCAAAAACCCTGATGTATGTAAATTTCTCCTCCCCAAACCAATCTCCTATTGCAGATAAGTCAGACTTAGCTTTATCAGAGAATCTAGGAGGAAAGCGATTAAAAATGGTTTTGAAAACAGGGATAAGGAAACCATGGCAGATTCTATATACATTATCTTGGAAATGAACCTTCCAAATTAGTTTATGATAAATATGAATTGGGGTACGGTCTTTGGGATTCCATTTCCATCCAAATAAGAGAAACTCGGAATTGAAACAAAGAGCATCAAGAATATAGGCACAAAAGAAAAAAGGAGTGGAATTTCCAGTGGTTTTTTCTTGTCTGTACTCAAGTATCCTATTGGCCATTCTATCAGAAAGAATAACAGCCCAGTCCATGATATCGGAATTGACAACAGCTAGGATTAATGGGACCATTTGTATAGAAAAACTAGCTGAATTATCATTGCCAAATAATCTACACATCATGGCAGCGGCATAGCAATACGGAGGTAAAAGGGATTCTACAGAATACATACCGGACGCTTCATTTCGGTGCTTCTCTGGATTTTTCTTCCAATCTATGAAGGGGTCATATTGGACTTTATTATCATCAGCAAAGTCTTTGATAAACTCCTTGTTATACACCTTCTGCGGGTCTGGAAGGTGATACATTGCCTTTAAATCTTCTGCTTTGAATGAGCCAAACGAAACTGCAGGTGCTGAGACAAACGTTCTGTCTTGAATCTTCACACTGTCAATAACCCATCGAACTGCATCATAATAAGGCATGATGCTTTCTCTGGCTGCAATTCGATGCAAAAATGAATTTGCAAGTGATTTTTCAGTGATCTCAAAGTCGAAATCTGAGCTATCTTCGTCTGGAACCGATGCCTTTTCCACTGTGACCTTGGGGTTTTCTCTTTCTAATAGGTTGTAGAATCCTTCCCACGTCATATTACCAAGCCCCTGGCATGATGTATCTGTGACTAGTCTTAGTTTTGTGGGCTTTTCTTTTGAAACCGTAGGAGTCTCAACAAACTTAACTGGAACAACAGTCTTGCTTCTTCTTTCTCTCTTCGACATTTCTTCATTTGCTATTGCTTCCCTTTGTCTGTGAATGAACGGGCTTAGTGTTCTTCGGCTCTGCAAGACAATAAACTCTCAGTCGTGACAAACAAGTAACTCAAATGGGATGATTTATGAATTTATGATTTTTATTTATTTGTTTCGTATACCGTGTAAATGCTCCTTTTGGGTCACACTCACGTATTAAAAACCAAATCATTAACAATATTCATTCGATTTTTTATTGAATGCCCTCGTACCAATAGAGATTTGGCGCTTGTGAAATATTAAAATATTCATCCATTCTGAACTTTTCGCATGCAATAAATGACATTTATGAATCGCATCGAGAGTTTTCGAATGGCACGTAAAGATCACAATACGTTTTTCTCGATTGGTCGATTCCAATTGAAAACTTTTCCGATCTCTAATGGTGGGGTCTACCATATAAAATTTTAAACGAACAAATGTTTGATTTTCTTTTGAAAGCGTTTATTGTAATAACGCGCGTCGGATCGGGGAATTTTAATTGAACGTAAAGAGTTTATTAAAGATTATTCCGATTATTCGATTGCGATTGGCCGCATCGCATCGGAAGTTATACAAACGAACAAATTAAAATTTCATCGATTTGAAGATTTCCGATCAAACTAATCGCATCGAAGGATTTGAAATAAGTATATGAAACTTCTTTTAAGGGTTATTTCCGATTCTCCGATTGCGATTGGACTTTTAAAATTGATTTGTTTTTTATGATAAGGCCTTGTATATTAGATCGGATCATAAGTTTTGAATGTTGAATTTGTCTAGTAAACACAAGATGAGTTTTTCCAAAACAATGAATCTTTATTTCCAAGTCTTCTATTTCTATAAAAAGGAAAGGGACCCTTTTTCTAAATAAATTTTATTTCTAAAATTTTAAGAAAAAGGGAGGGTTCTTGTATAGTACAACAATTGGCGATTCACTGAAAGAACCAGTTATCTCTGAAAAATAAAATGAATACTATATTTTAAGTAAGTAAAGATTTTTAAAGATAATGAAAACTATCTTAGGATAATCAAAAATAAAATCTAACTTATGAAAAAGAATAAAAATTATTAACAATTTCTTTCTAAATTTCTTGAGAATAAAAACATTTTGAGTTATCTTAAGCTTTGATTGGTATTAATAATGAAGTAAGTGGATTTTTCCAAGTTTGGTTTTATAATATACTCTATTGTCATAGGTATTGCCTCTGCTGCCTGCAAACGTTCATAGTCTCGACAGGGTTACCTTTTAACCATTAACTATTCATTGTCCCATTCAACTAAGATTATGACTTTTTAAAAGATAAATTCATAAGACATATTATCTCATGCTTTTGTCTTTTATTTATTTTTTTATTTTTAAGAGCCATTGTTCTGGTTTGGTAGCCAGTTGATAACAATGCCATTCAATAGTTATAATTAAACTGAACAAGCTGGCTCATGATGAGACCCCTTGTCTTATATTTGTAAGCCATTACCCTGTTTTGATATGCAGTATTGGTAATGTCAGTTTTATTATTTCTTATGAATATGGTAAGTCGGCTCATGATGAGACCTCTTATCTCTTAAAAATTTTAACATAATTTCTTAGAATTATATTCTAAAAAATCACAATCTAAATGAATGGGGTGAACTAGTTTTGTCCTTAAGAAACAATGGATGACAATTTTTCTGAGTTTTTGAGTACCAAGACTTGAATAATCTTTACCTATATAGATAACCTTTCTCTGCTTAATAAACTTATAATGATTTACATTTCCCTCAAGTTTTTCAAAAAAATCATGCAAATAATTAGTACAATCTTTCAAAGTTTAACATCTTATTTAAAACTATCAAAAGAATATAATCATTTCTTTAAAAATTCTCATTTACACAAAATAAATATTTATAATATTCTTCTTAAGAATTTTCTATCAAGTAAACAGTCAATTAGAGACTTACTAACAACCTTTATTTGCAAAAAACAATTAAAAACTTTGCAGAAAGGAATATGTACAGTTTAAGAAGGGGTTACCTCCTTATGAAAAGAATTTCTTCAAGATAAGCCCATTTACAGGAAGAGATTCTCTCTTACCTGTAAGATCTTGGAGTATGAATGTATTTGAGCCTATCTTTTCAATGATCTGAAATGGTCCAAGCCACATTTTCTGAAATTTGGTATGCTTGCCTTTTTCTTCATGTGCCTTATCCCATTTTAGAACAAGATCACCAATTGAAAATTTTTTTGAGCTGGTAGAACTTGCATCAAAAGAAGATTTTACAAGCTGCTGATGTTTTTCATGAACAATTTTAGCTTTATCCCTTTCTTCTTCTAGTTTAAGGATTTGATCATATCTCAATTGAATGGATGAAGAAGGATTTTCTTCAATAAATTGTACTAGGGCTAATGATGGAAGAGTTAAATTTGATGGTATCACAACTTCTTTTCCATAAACTAAATTAAAAGTTGAAGTTCCTATTGAAGCTTTTTCAGTAATACGATCAACCCATAATGCAAAGATTAAAGATTTATGCCAATTCTTTTGATTTTGATCAATAGTCCTTTTAATAATTTTGATGAGATTTTTGTTGGTGGATTCAGCCAAACCATTACCTTGTGGGTAATAATTTGTTGAATATTTGAGTTTAAAACCTCTTTTAACTGCAAATTCTATTAAACTGTTTCCTGAAAAATAAGATGCATTATCAAAGACAAGAGCTTGAGGTACACCAAACCTGGTTATGATAAATTGATCTATGAAATCAATAATTGCATGAGAATTGGCTACCTTCAAAGGGATTGCCTCTACCCATTTTGTAAAATAATCGGTTGCAGTAAGAATGTACTTGTGCTGCTTGGAAGAATGAGGTACTATCTCACCAATAATGTCAAGCCCCCATTGTTCAAATGGTTGCTCAATATTTACTGGTTGCAAAGGAAAAGTTGGTTTCCTTTGTCTTCCACTTGCAGTTTGACAGATTCTGCACTTCCTTACATAGTCATGTGTATCTTTAAAAAGGGTAGGCCAATAATAGCCAGCACGAATTATTTTGTGAGCTGTGGTATCACCTCCAAAATGACCTCCTGCAGGTCCATCATGCATCTCCTGCAAAACCTTTTCAGCTTCAGTCTTCTCAAGACATCTTAACAAAATTGAATCATAATTTTTTCTAAATAACACATTATCAATGATCTCATATTTAATATCTTTTAATCTTAAAGCATGTTTTTTCTTAGAGTTGAGATCGGAAGGAGCATACCCATTTTTCAAGTAATAGATAAGATCAGCATACTGAGATTCAGAATCTGTAATACTTATCTGATTTACTTGAATATCTTGATTTGAATGTTCATTCTCTGGTGTGTTATGAGCTCCTGCTAATAATCTGCAAAAACCTTGTCCTCTTACAATCTTAGCTGGTTTAATATCAACATCATATTCTTGTAAAGATGTTACCCAGTTAGCTCGTTTTTCTCCTACTTCTCTCTGAATTAATAATTGTCTCACTGCAGAGAATGGGACAATGATTTTTGTATGAGTTTTTAAGAGAAACGGTCTGAAATGCTTGATTGATTTGAACACATCAAAGGCTTGTTTTTCAACATCGGAATAATTCAGTTCAGCTCCTTGCAGATTTGGAATAAAGAAAGAAATTGGGGCTTCAATTTTCTGATCATTGAGCTGTGTTAAAACAGCTGCATAGGATGTCTCTGTGGCTAAGGTATACAAAATAAAATCTTTAGAAAAATCTGGAGTACTTAATGCTGGTGCATTAATGATTGCCTGTTTGATTGCCTCAAAGGCTTCTTTCTCTTTATGCCCCCATTTGAATACTGAATTCTTCTTGATCATATTTTGCATAGGTAAAACAATTAAAGAAAAATCGGGAATGAATCTTTTTACAAAATTGATCTGTCCAAGAAATGATTTTAGTTTCTTCTAGATAAAAATATCTGAAATCACCCTGTCTGGGTAAATCTATATATCACATTGTAATTCTAAGTTTTCCTTATTAAAAATAAAGAAGATTTCTTTGGATTTAAGGAAATATGACTTTCCTCCATAATACCTGTAGATCATGTAGATGATTGGTTCTCTTTTTTAAGAATCTTGTTATGTCGAAGTAAACAACGTGACTTATTGTTCAGACCTTTAAATGCTATGTCCATGGCTCTTTAAAAAGTTGCTCCTACATTTATTATACCAAAAGGCATTTTCTGATAAGCATAAGTTCCCCATTTTGTTCTGAAAGTTGTTTTCAATCTGTCATCTGGATGAACTAAAACTTGATTATAGCCCGAAAATCCATCAAGAAAAGACATAAGTTCAGAACCAGCTACCTTTTGAAGTATCTGTTCCATGGTTGGTAATGGGAAATTATCTTTTAAACATGCCTTGTTTAAATTTCTGAAATCAATACAGATTCTTATATCACCATTTTTCTTCCTTACATGTACCATATTGGAAACCCAATTGGAGTGTCTGACGGGAAAAATGATTTTGGCTTTTAACAGTTTATTAAGTTATGATTTGATTTGATCTTCAAGATTTGGATGAACTTTCCTTAGCTTTTGTTGAACAGGTTTAATATCAGGAAGCATTGGAATTGTGTGCTGAATAACCGAAGTATCGTATGTTTTTAAATCATCATAATTCCAAGCGAAAACATTTTTATATTTGTTCAAGAGTTTAATGAAAGCATCCCTTTCCTCTGATGTTAAATTAAGTCCTAAATTAACATTTTTAGGTTTGGAATCAGAACCAAGATTCACTAATTCAAACTTCAAAGTGGAACTTTGAAGATTGGTATTAGTGACTTTCTTGAATCTGTCTTTAATATCAGATAAGTCCTCCAATTTAACAACAGATTTCAGAATGGGATTTTCATTACCTTTTGAAGCAATTTGTAAATCATGATCTTCTTCATCAATAATTTGATCATCATATGATTTCTTTGAAGTCATGAAATTTAAAATATCTTGATCATGATAGAAAACTCTCCAATTTGTGACATTGTCTGGGACAGATGGACGAAAAATTAATTCTACAGAAAACCTATCAGGACTGCAGTCTTCAGCGGGTAGGAGTTTAGATGCAACATTAGCTAACAAGTCAGCTGATGTATTTTGATTTCTAAGAATAAGAGAAATATTAAATGCTAAAAAATGAGTGGTGAGATCTTGTGCTAGGGTTTGATAGTGTTTAAGATGTCCTGAAAGGCAATGAATAGTATTCCTAACTTGTTTTATGACAATTTCGGAATCACCAAAGACTTTCAAGTATTTAACATCTAACCCTATGGATTTATAAAGTCCTTGAACGAAGGTTTCATATTCTGCAGTATTGTTAGTACACTCAAATTCTAGCCTACATGACAGCATGGTTTTCTCTCCATCTGGATCGATTAAAATGCATCCTGCTCCAGCTCCATCACTAGACTTTGATCCATCAAAATATAATGACCAAAAAAAATATTTATCTATTGTCTTATCTACAATTACATCAGAAGTATTTACAATTCTGGATGAATCAGATTGTGAAAAATTTTCTACTTGAGAAACAAAAGTATTAACAGAAAACGGTGATTGAGGTGCTTTGAAGTTCCCAAGAAATGATTCAGCAGAATAACCTCCAAGAATATTGTTGTTGAATGCCACAGGTTCATTAGGTTGTTCAAATTTAGTAACAGTATGCCTCATATGTTTTTCTCATTCAATTTTGATTTGATTTGGTTTCCCTTTGTAGGGAAGCCACATATGAGAATAATCAGTCGAGATATAACCATTGAGTTTCGCAGACTAGTCCCTACTTAAAACTAATCCATAGAATTCAGGAATATCAGCAATCAAAATATCAATTCTTTGGAAAATTCTAGGATCGGAAGCTAATCTGATAGTTACTGAATTGATTTCCCCTACAACTTGAACTTTCGATCGATCTAATTGAACAATATGTACTGCTGATTTCTGTGGTTCGATATTTAATTTGGCACACACAGAAGTAGGCATTATATTGGAGGAAGCTCCGGAATCAATCAAACAATTGTGCAGATTTTTATTGTACATCTCATAAGTCAAAAGAAAAGGAGGAGTTTGAGAATTTGACCTTTCCCCAATGAGTACAGTATCAGTAGCATCTACCTTATCTAGTGGCTTACCAGTTCCTTTTGCAGCTTTTGCAACTACACCGCTTGGTAAAGGAGCAATTGGTGTAGCATTTAATTCTTTCAATAACAACTTCTGCTGGTGTTTCAATTTGCTGAGTTCATGTAAGGAAATGTTGGCTTTGATCTTTTTCATGTCCTCAACAATGTTGTATTCCATAGGATCTGACACTACTAAATTTTTTGTTGTTGATGTGGGAGGATTGAAAGAAGATGGCTGACTCTGAGTAGGTAGTGGAGAAGCTTTCTTTGCAGGGGATTTGTCTTTGATACTTGGAATTGTGTTTTTCCTTTTAGGAGCTGTTTGTATAGGCTCTGCTGTAGATTTACTCCTAGTACTTACAGGCATAGCTTCTTGTTCTACTTCACTGTCATAATTAGGGAGAATAAAATCCCACATTCCATGTAATTCAGCGATTTCTTCATTTTCTTCTTCCTCATCTGATATTAAAGATGTATATTCTTCTTCTTCTTCTTCCTTTGATTCTGCATTAGAGATTGCATTAGGAGGTTTAGATTCCACTTCGTTTCTTCTAAAATTTCGGAATGGTTTTTTGGTAGAAGTCTCAGCTACTTGTTTTTTAATTTCAACCATTTCATTCGACATGGTTTTAAGAACTTTCTGTAAACCTTCCATGTCATATGGATCTTTGGCCTTTTTCTTTAAATCATCTTTGAAGCTGACTTTCTTCGATTTTCTTTCCTCAAGAGAATTTTTCTTTTCCAGAGAAGTAATTCGTTTTTCCACTACAATAGCTTCTTTCATACTTTCAGCTAATGTAGGCTTTGCAGCTCTGTCTACGAAAATAGCTATATTTGAGGGTAAGGAAGTTATGTACCATTCTATTCTGACTTGTTCACTTGGCTTGGAATCGGTGGGAATTTTATTCAAGAGCTTATTGAATCGGGAATTAAACTCCTTAATTGGTTCCTTGGGTTCTATTTTCAAATTTGAGAGATCATTGAGTAAAGTAGCTATTGATCGATCATCTCCAAATTTGGTTAAGAAATAATCTGCAAAAATATCCCAACTTGTTATAGATCCTAATGGTAATGAAAAATACCATGATCCTGCTGTTCCTTGAAGAGTATAAGGAAATAGTCTAACTACAACATCCTCCTGTGTGGCTCCATTCAAATTAATAGCCAACATAAAGTTATTAATATGTTCTTCAGCTGGAATGTTAAGATTTGGGCTAAATTTTGGAAGCCATTTTCCAGGATTATCTGGTAAATCATGTAAAGGTGCAGCCATATTGACTGCTCCTGGAGTAGCCCATGGTCTAGCCATTATCGGAACGACTATTGGAGGAGTAGTAGTAACTGGCGGTGTTTGAATAGAAGTTGTTGGAATAGATGATGTTTGAGGTGAATGGGGAGGAGGTAGTAATAAAGACTGAAGAGGTTGTGATGTTTAAGGTGATGATCCTTGGTGAACAATAATATGTAATGGGGAAGTGGGTGTTTGACTTCATACTGGAGATGATGAGATGGAAGATGATGGAGAAAAGGTCTCACTATCAGAACCTTCAGTGTTATTTTTTTCCCTTTTCCTTCGGGGTAAAGGTAACTCAGCTGGTTCAATGCCAAGTTTTTCGCTTTGAAGTCTGGTGAGATGATGAGGTAGGTGGAATTGCGAAGTCTGAATGCCTTGAGATACTTCAGATCTCTGAGGTGATATGGAGAAGCCTTGAAGTTTCTGGATGATGGACTGAACTTCAGGGGACTCCAGACTTAAATGTTCTGAAGTATGGTGTGATTGGGCAGTGATAGTTGATCCCTCTTCTTCTCGTTTGGACACTGTTGATTCAGAATGCAAACGAGAGGTCTGAGGTGAGGTGGAGGGTGATTTACTCTGAGAATGGTCTGTAGGTTGTGATTTACTCGCCATTCATAGTTGGCCCTCCTTCTAGCGCCAAAAATTT
>JAXQQM020072625.1:0-91681 GCA_034641835.2 Pinus albicaulis | reverse complement strand
CTAGGCTATTGAGCCTCCCTCTCTGACAACGCATTTTTCTGAATATGTTGTTCATCCAGCAACTATTTTCAGTGGAGGAGATCATAGGAGCTAGATCTTGAGCTTTTAGCCCAAGAATCTAGTGAAGGGATCAACCCTTCTTGCATAGATCTGATTGTGCCTTAGTGTAGCCATCATATCATCAGATTATGTAGCAGATCTGCAAAACCCAACAACATATATGTGTAAGCCCTAAGAGGGTGGTTCTCTTAGGTTGACCGATCTAAGAAACCCTTTCTGGGTTATCTTGGGAATCTATCATAGAGCCCGGATCTAAAGTTTCAACATCATCAGAGCTCCCAAACTGCCTAGATCTAACTTATTATTTTCTGGCAGTTGTTGTCTAGCTATTTCCCAGCAGGGACAACACATTTTACCTTCCATCATTTCAGTAGTTACGTATTCCCTCTTGTGGGATCCTTTCAGTGTCATTCTAGGCCATCCCTTTGGCTTGAGTGTCTCATATTTTGAGCACTGTTGTACTGGATTTTCCACCTCCATATAATAAAATGGCTCAGCTATTTCTGTGCATTATAATGTGTATTTAGATTTATTGTTTACTTTGCTGCAGTTCTTATATTGTGTTTCAGTGTTACTGCATTCTCCCTTTTGGGATATTACACTGTAACAGTTGGGGTTGAGGTACTAGTCCTGTAAATCCCTGGTTGGAACAAACACTCTAGAGCCCTGGAACATCTTGGATAGAGATCAATCCATGGTGGTTGTGATGTCCGACCATGAGGTTGAATCACTTGTTGAGGGTTGAGGTGGTTTGGACTATGGAAACCCTGGATTGGTTTTGATTGATGTGTTTCATGAGATCCCACATTCATGCTTAGAATATGGCATGGGGGTGATTGGTTGAAGAGATACTTGGCTCAACCAATCTATGGTCGGGTGGAACATGGAATTCCCATCTCCAGTTGGTTTCTACATTCATTAATAATAAATTCATTCCATTGGTATTTGGTATGCAAATGTATTGATTTATATGTGGATTCTATTGTTGGTCTATCCATGGTATTTCTGTTGTTATTATGGTGGTTTTGAGCATGTATTTTTACATTGATGATGTATGGCTATCCCCATGATTTTACTTGTAAATGGATGCACAATGTATCTATGGTCTAATAGTTTTTATGGAAGATAATGATGTATGGGAGAAATTCTTCTTAGCGATTCTCAAATAAGTATGACACCTCTTTTCTTTGTTCATTTGTTTATACGTGTAGTTTCAATCTTTGTGACATGTTTGACAAAATGCTTGTCATGGCTAGGATGATTTCAAATCAGTTCTTGTTGATGTGATTGCTTCTGTATCATTATCTTGTTGTTATTTACCATCTCTAAAATTTTCATGAGATTTTGAGTAGAGCTCTAGGTTATGTGCTTGAAAATGTGGCTCAAATCCCAGGGACGTTGGCACAGAACTGAGGAATTGAGTCCCTAGACACTGGCATGTAGTGTTATTCCTACGTCTATAGCCTCTTGGACGCTATCTTATAAGTCTGTTCCTACGTCTATAGCTCAACAGGGTCAAAAGGTCAGTGTGACCTAGGGGTAAGAGGCTTGAATGGTTGGGTTACCTCCTGGGGGTGTTTTTATTGTTGTACAAGGTTTGTATATTTTGTTTCTGTTGGTTCCACTTCCTTAAGGTCACCTAGGAGGTTGAATCTCGTTATAGTAGCCTCTCGTCACATATTTACCCTGGTGGGTCGGTTACTTGGGTAGATGTGGGAAGATGGTGTTACAACAAAGCAGTAGAAGTCCAAGAAATTTTAAAAGAAAAAGAAGAAAAGACTGTGTAGTTGGAACAATAATTCAATGCAGCGAAACAAAAAATCATTGAACAATGGCATAATTAGTTAGTAGAACTACAAAAGAAACTTGATACCTTGAGATTACAACATGACAAAGAGATACAGTCCAAAGATAACCAACTTAAAGAAATGCATAGAAAGATAGAGTATTTAAGTGCCAATACTCAGTTGAAAGAGCTTAAGAAAGAAGCCAAAGAGTCAAATACTCTGCTCAAGAATCAATAGAAAATATTTTGCAATAATCTCATATTTATTCAATATCAATGCAAGATAGGAAATTCTCTCATTGATCAGTTAAATGAGATAATGAATTATTTCGATGAAGTGAATGAGAGGTTAACTGGTTTTCTGACTTGGCAGGAAAGTAAAGAAGGCTAAGAAGTAAATCTGCCTAAAATTGATGAGGCACAAAATACAATAATTTTATGAGAGTGGGAGATTAGAATGAAACAAGCTGAGGTTGCAGTGAACGAGGCCTGAGATCTTTCTAGATCCATCCTTGAAGAAATCAATGATACTTTGTTGCTATGAAATATTATTTATAACTTCCCAAAAGATTCACTTCCAGATGCCAAGACATTATTGAAGACTTGGTTGGAATAGAGCACCACACTGATTGAGAGAATCAAGATGTTAGCTAAAATTGACCTTGATAATCATTGGTAGTTTCTTGTCAAGCCCCACATCCAATTGTTGGTTCTCCATTGTTTATCCAATGTTTCTACACAGATGTTTCCACCGATGAAGTATGTTATTTTTACCATTCAGATGAGGATCAAGCCCAAACATCCCTTAGAGCTCACCAGTCTGTTGGACATATGCACATTGTGGAAACTCGCCATTGGACAATCCTTGTCCTAAATTCAGAGATTGTTACAACACATAGCGGCATTGGACAAACCTCGTTCTAAATTCAGAGATTGTTACAACATTTCCTGATTAGTAATTTATTGTTCGTTTTTGTTGATAAATTAAAGGAAGAGTTTGTTTTATCATCTTTGTATTAAGACTATAAATTTCCCTCTCTGATATGGAGAAAAGGGTTTTGAATTTTGAGAAGAAGGAACTTGAAATTTCACTATTGTATTTTAAGTTTTTCTTAACTTACTATAAAGCAGAACTACTTTTTGTTCCAGAATGAGCACATTTACAGTTTCTTTGGTACTACTATCCATTTTTTTTTGTTTCTTTGCTTTGAAAGGAATTGTTCATTGATATTGTTCACATATGTGTATTCAAGTTAGTCTTTCATGATCACTATTTACATCTTTGGTTGAAATTTATGTTATGTTGTGAACAACGAAATGTTTAGCATATGTGATGTTTTACTTAAAATTAATTTAATTAACTATTTAATTAAATTAATTTTCTTTGATTGAATTAATATCATAATTTCGTAATAATTTGCATTATTATGTTTGTTACGACATCTTTCTAACACATGTGTTTTCAGATTACCTAGATATTATAATAAGTTATAGTAGCTTGTAAGTAAGTCATCAAAATATATTAATTTTCCTAATAGATAAATTATTGCCAACATCAATTTCACTTCACACAATTTATGTTTAAAGGAAACTAGTACCATAGTTCAATCAAAATCACTATTCCAAAAAGAAAATGATTTAATTGAGACCCCAAATAAATAGTTTTCCCCAAAGTTGATGAGTTCAATTCAACCCATCAACAAAACTTTTACACTAAAAACATCTTAATAATACATTGTATCACAATTTATTTTAAATCTCAATAAAGATAATTTTTGTTTCTATATTAGCTAAAATTTGATATCTATATTTTATCTTTTTACATAATTTGTTGATAGATCACTTAATATTAACTCCTCTATTGAGGATCATACTTGTTATTAAAACAATCTTCTTCTTTTTTTAATTAAATTTTAATGCAATTAAAAATCTAATTGAATATTTCTTATTAATTGAATATTCTTTATTTTTTAATAATAAAAAATAAAAACCATTTTCTATATTAATTAAAATTTTGATTCCTTCATGTTCTTTGTATGCATACTTTTAGTGTCCTCTTTTTAATCAAAAAGTTGAAAGAGGACAATAATCACAATAATAAGGCTGATTTTGCCTCTTTAATAATCTCTACAATAGTGTTTGCATCTCCTCTGGAAGTAAAGATAGGTTCACCAAGTGATCATTGAGAGCAAATTAATAATATTATTAATATTCTAAAAGTTATATCCAATTTTTATTTTCATAATATAAAATAAGATCGTGTTTTTATTCGTTACTTTAATTATTGAACTTTAAAAAGAATGAACAAGTTTTTGATTTGAACTAGAGCTTAGTTTAAATATAATCAAATTAAAGTGGAAAACAATAAAAAATAATATAAATTGGTCTATTTTGCAATAAAATCTAATTAAAGTATTTTTTATTTATATTTTTTTAAGTAAAAATCGTAATTTATATTTTAATATATTTATATAATGTAATATTTTTGAAATTATTAAAATTTGTTTTAATTTTTTCTTTCTTTTATAATTTTCTTAAAAATAAAAAATAATAATGTAATCTGTTTTTTTTTTTTTTTAATAAAAATTGTAATTTTCATTATCATATTTAATTAAATCTTTATATTTTTAATATCTTATAAAAAAAAATTATTATTAAAATTTATTATAATGGTAATAAATGTAAAATAATTTAAATTAATTTAAATTTCAATAATTATTTTTTTTAAATTTTGAGTCATATTGAGAATGAATATCATTGAGAGTGATCCATAACATTTTAATTATAAATCTTCCGGAAAATTACATCAGAAATTTTGAAACCAAAATTTGGCTCCAGAAAATTTACAATTAAAATGAATACCATTATTCAAATATATTGAAAATACATACAATTATTGCGTGCATGCAACCTAGTAGGTGTGGATGCACCATCTTGGGCGTCCTCTTGCCGAGCTCATAATTAATAAGCGTGTCAAATGTTATGTCAAATGTATAAAATAATTTAATATTTTAAATAAACAATAATAATGAATTTCTAAATTAATTTTAAGTTATATATGAAATAATTTAATAAACTGTTTTCTTCACTTTATTCCTAAAAGTATTAATATGCCTTAATTTATGGCCCTATGGATAAAAATACACAAATCAGGTTTAATATGCCTTAATTTATGGCCCTATGGATAAAAATACACAAATCAGGTTATTGCAAGAAATAACAACCAACCTAATGAAAAATATATAAACTTTCAAATCCATAGGCTTTTTTGCTATGTGCCTTTTCATTTTGAAAAATATATAAACTTTCAACCACATCTCAAGGTAATGGCAAACAAGTGGAGCCGTTCTCCATAAAATAAAAATTATGTAACTACCATGTAATACTTCAAATGTTCAACACACCAATGAGATCTATGCTCAGAACTATGCTTTAAAGAAATCCTTGAGTCCTCCATAAATCAAACCAATCATTTAAATAATATTTTTTATTCAAATACTTATAATTTTATTTTCATAATGTGGTTATTTTATGTATATTTTTATTTTCCACTTATACATAATAAAATAGTAAACTTTGATGGTCATGAACTCAACTTTGATTATAAAATTTCAATTTTAATGTTACTATACACATATAAAATATTTTTATTTTCTACTTATACATAATAAAATAGTAAACTTTGACCTTATAAATGGTCATCAATTCAGTTGATTATAAAATTTCAATTTTAATGTTAAATGTTATTATATACAAAATCTCAAAATCTCATTTTAGAAATTTTAATTTTCAAAAAAAAATTAAGAGTAAGGATGACCTTTTATTAAAAGTTTTAAATAATGAATTAAGGACAACATCAAAGACTTTACCATAATTTTATCCAATCTCTTATAATTCTATTAACAAATTTTCTACCAAGGTATTATGTAAGAAAAAAATAGAACAACCAACATTTGGATGATAATGAACATAAAATGTTAGAAATGCCATTACATATGCTTCTATTAAATTCTTAAAACTCAATAAGATAATTGTGTATAAAATCCTTATTAAAAAGAGAAAGTTATATTTCCCCCACTTGGGGTGCGAATCAGATCCACGTTGTATCAACTCCATTAAATGATGGGTGCTTCAAAGGATAAGCCCACCACCCTACACATCCTTTGGAAGGTTGGCACGGTGGCTTTGTGCATGATGGTAGTTAACACCATCGTGGGCGGTGGCAGTGGTATCTGTTTATGGATATGGCATTTGGATGTTTGCATGCGGTGTGTTGGTAATGAGCCTCTAGTTCTAGATAGCAATGAGATGGTGATCGGTCAATTAAGAAAGCTGGCAACAGTGAGCATTCGGTAACTTATTCCGTTGGAGACCTGGTATGTAGCATGTCACTCCTCCCTTTCCTCCATGCATCAAGTTTCTTGGTTAAGGGAATTTAGTTTGTCTGGTTCGGAATTGCTAGGGTTTGAGGGTATGTATATTGTTCTACTGCTGCACGTGCTTCATTTCTTGCTAAGCCATGAAAATTCATCGGAAATAGTCTTTGTCTCAGACTTGTTTGGTATTTTCTTGTCCCAAATGGGGTTATATCAGGGTTTCACCATTATCATTGATCCCAATGTTCCTATTAAGGTCTAGTCGGAACCGGCATGGTGCCAGGGTCGTTTGGTTTGGTCTTTTGATTGTGGCTTCAATATTTTTTAGTATGGTCGGGATGTTTTGATGGTATATATGTTGGTGATGGGGGGCACAATAGCTTTTGGGATGTCTCTGTATGAGTTCCAAGGCAGACACTCCCTTGGCCTTCTCCCTATGAGTCTGGTTGTGTCTCGTATGTATGTTGAATATGGGGTCTGATATATTGGTCGATATCCCAGTAGGTTCTATGATAATTTCTAGTTGTTTTATATGTTGTTGGGTTCCCTGTTCTATGATAATTGCTGGTCATTTTATAAAATTTAAGTTTATGATAATTGTTGGTTGTTTTATATGGTGCTAGGTTCCCTATTCGTGTCGAGAGAAGTTGTTCACAAATTTTGGGAAGAAAGGAATGCAACTCAGGCTCATGTTTTGGATTTATGGTTCGTTCTTGATATATTGACAGGTGGGTAGGACGGTAACAAATTTTTCAAGCAGAGAAACTTTCATCTTGGTCTACCTCCTACGAGAATTTTCTCTTCTCCTACTCCGACAGGATCTAAGACTGAAAACATGGCTTGGGGGCGGCCAGAACTGGAAGCCCAACCCTGAGGAGCCGAGGTGAGAAAATTAGGGGCACCAAGTCGGCAGGGAAACCCAGTACACTTGGAGGTAAACCAAGAGGCAAAAAACCTGTCACTACCATTATCAATGATGTTGTGTCTACCTATAATGAGGGTACTACTTAGGAAATAAATAAATTAATCGATGATTGGGAGGAATATATGAACCTCCATGCGATCTCAACATAGATTAATGCAGAGGATTGATGGACCTTGGTGCCCAACCCTGGGTATAATTGCGATCGTGTCACACAATTCAAGCTAAAACTTTTCCTTTATTTCTCAATGAAAGGTATATTGTTCAAGGCCCTAGCGAAAATTTGTATGAGGATGGTCGCAACAGTTCGAGATTTTCCGGATTACAAGCAGGACTTCTAGAAGCTATAGTTTCAGATGCATAAATAGGACGGGTGCCTTCGGCGAATTGAAAATCACCTACCTTGCATCCTCCCTCAAACAGAACTCCCGGGCTCCAATGCAAAGGACCCAGCTCCGGTGGAGTCTGCTTCTGTTGAGGAAGAAGAATAGTTTATTAGATGTCCTTTTATGTAGTTTTTTTTTAATTTTTGTTCATAAGTATGCAAATAACATTTAAATTTCAGTATATAGACAGTCTTGCCACTAGGCAGATAACTAGTAGGAAATGAAAAGAAATTCAATCATATATAGCTTGGATAGATAGACTTAAAACTTTTTTTTTTTTGGATGGCATACCATGCGATTAGGTGGCCAACAAAATTGGTTTCCCACAAGGCAAGTTGAGGCCACCTAGTTATTTCTAAACTGGTTGTAACTTGTAGTTTAATTAATGGAAAAAGGAAGGAAATGCCAAGCTTACAAAAAAGAGAGAGAGAGAGAGAGAGAAAATGTGTTATATTTATAGAAATCAAAAGCACATTATGCACCTATCTAAACTTCGTCCTATTCTGTTATGGAAGAAAAATTAAACTCATAAACCTAAAGAAAATAACATTATTCCTTGATTTCCTTACCTTATAAATATTTACAAATCCCCTAACACCATGGATTCCATTCCAAACATTCCTTCAAAGAATGTTGTTTTTATAAGGAAGACATAGATTTTTTGGTTAATCGTCTTGCAAATGGGAAAGCGAAGGGCATCAACAGCTACCAATATTAAGTCTTAAAAAGTGGAGGGCATACCCACATCTATTACACACATAATATCTTCAATTTAACAGTCAAGAAAGGCTTCCCTAAACCCCCAAGCCAAATCCTCGTTGTACCTATTTTTAGAAGTATGGATAAAATTAATCCCTTTAACTATAGGACTATTGTAAATAGTCCCATTTTAGCAAAGATATATGGAATTATTTTAGAAATTAAGATTAGAATATGACTAGAAACCCATGAAAAAAGAGCTCAATGTCAGGCTAGACTTAGGAGCATTTATTCAAATATTAAAAACTGCATTCGTTCAACTATGAACAACCTCATTACCCTTAGGATCAATACAAAGGATTGAAAAGTCTATAAAACCAACTTCTTTTATTGTTTCATATGCTTTAAAAAATATTTCGAGATAGTGCCCACGAAAAACCTTTAGAATAGGTTGGAAGAATGAAATTTTTCTTTTGAGTCAAGGGTTGCAGCAAAGTTGTATGAGAACATTATTACTAAGTTTAGGAACACTAAGAGAATATTGAATGAAATTAAGAGTATTATAGGAGTTAGGAAAGGTTGTCCCCCATCTGAATCCTTTTTAGCATATACATTAATAAATTAGAATATTTTTTAGAAGAAAATTGTATAAGCCCAATTATTATTGATATAGTCACCATTCTTATTCTTTACACTAACGATATTGTTCTTATTGTTGAAAAAATGCAGCAAAAAATTCTCAATTTTATTTTTCCTCGATTAAATTGAGAAACTTTGAATTTCCACATCAGTAAACAACTTGGATGCAGTTAACTGATGTGACAAAGCTCTTGTCACTCAATTAGCTTAGTAAATTGATTTGGAGGAGTTAGAGTTCATTTAAGCATGTGTGATTGATAATTTGTAGTAATCAAGGTCAATTATCTCAGGTTTTTTTCAATTAAACTAGTTATAACTGTTGGAGGAATTAGTGGAAGGTCAGTTAAGCAGTGTGAATCCAGTCAGACTTAGTCATCATCCAATCAATTGATCGATCAATACAAAATAGATAGTGCATGCAGAGAATTTAAGTTCCCTAGTTATGGTGGAGATTCCAAGGAAGTGTAACATCAGTTGCAGACTAGTCTTGAGTGTACAAGTGTTGCATGCAATCAAATGATAGACCCAAGGAATTGCGCAACCCATTTTGGAGAAATTCCTAAATAATAGTGGCCTAATTTCTCAACGAATTAAGAAAGGAAATAGGGGCTCAATTAGAGGCATAAATTGACTAAGTTTGGGTCAGAGCTTCTTAGTGACCAAAGAGAGATGTTATTCACTTGTCGGTTGTCCTTATTTGAGAAAATAAATTATAATACATCTTTATTCATCATATTAATCAAAGCTAGAATTGGGGTTTTTAGCATATTTATTTCCCTAGAAAAATTGTTGTTTGCATGTATGTTATTTCTCATTGCATATTTGTGATTGATGTTCTAAATTGTGAATTGAATTCTACAAAGCAGTAGATTAGGTTTGTGTCTTATGATTTTGATTAAAATTTCATGAGTATTTGCAAATATACACCATAATTTCTACACTTATGGAAATTCATACCTATATCCTTGCAAAGAAACCAAGAATCCTTAAGCATTTACACTCCAATATAGGTATCATTGTTAGTACTAATAAAAAATTATGTTAACTAAATCCAAAAATATCACCTACAATATTTATGTATATGATAACAACTTAGAGGAAGTATTTCATAAAAATATCTTGGAATTGAGATTAATCATAAGTTCAAATGGAATTTAAAATATTATAAATGGAGGGTGGGAATCTTATTATGGACTTGAAAGAAATTGTAAGGATGTAGTATGAAAGAAATTTTGTAAGGATGTGAATTTTTGGGGTGTAGCATCCCTAGATAATCATGGAGTCTTATAGAGAAAATCCAAAGGAATTTTATAACTTCTAATCTAAAAATTAAAGGTAATATACTTTATCCTATACTCCTCATTGAAGTGATCATTTCTCCCATAAAGAGAATGGCTATGTGTAGGTACCTAATATAAAGGAGAAAGTTAAACGGATGGAAGATAAGATTCTTCCCAATATTGACTCTATCCAAAACCACCTTCAGCTCAAGTGGTGATGGCATAAGGATGCCCAATCTTGGCTAATCCATTGGGGATTAAAGTTGATTAAATCATAATATAGAATAATGATATTATTAAAAATATAACAATGTAAACTTTGAAATGGGAATGGAAACAAGTACCCGCTTTTTTTAGGTAGCAAAAAATGGTCTGATTTTGAAAAGTGTTGATTCAAAATACTCTTATTTTTTTTTTAGCATGTTTTTTACACTTTAAATTTTCTTCTGTACCAAGTATAGACATTATTTTTGAAATGTTAGTGTTTTTATGTTGATTTTGAAAAGTATTGATGCCAGTATCATCCTCTTTTTATAGAAGACTTATTTTTTATTTAATTTTTTCTAATCTATTAAATGCTAATAATTATTTCCACTTACATATTTTGTTGAAGTGTTTTTCAAGTATTTGCTTTTTTGTTTTTCTTCCGTTTTTTTTTTTTTTTGTAGTGAGATATTTTATTTTTTGCATTGTCAAAAAAACAAAAAAGGTCAACATTTTAAAGTGTCAATCTTATATCTAATTATATATTGTTAGATAATATTTCATTGCACATGAAATAATTGCCACTAAGAAAGCAATAATTTTTAACAATTTACATTAAAAAACACATTTTAAATATAGAAATAACTGAAAATATACACATTTTGCGTCCTTTTTGCAAAATCTGACATGTCAAATAAACATTTTTATAGGAAAAAAGTAACAAAAAAATATATTAAAATTAGCAATTTTTGTTAATTTTATGTGAAAAGTTAATAATAATTACAGTTTTTTTCAAAACTTAAATGATTCACATAAAAATGAATTGAAAATCACATTATACAAATATTAAACATATAATAACAACAATGTAATATTTATTTCTTCTCATAAAATGTCAGAGTCAAAAAATTACAACTTATGAATAGTTAAGAAAAATGAGCTTTCTTTGGAAGCTTAACTTAATCTTTAATCAATAATATCATGTAACCCAAACTCTTCATCCTCAAGAGTATCATTATTGTCCTCTTCCACAATATTTTCATCATTGGCTTCAGTTTCATCATTTTCCTCTTCTGATGAATCTTTGATGTCTACGAACGTCCCAAAGTATGTCTTTCCAATCATTCCATCTAATGGTGGTTGAGGTTATTTTTCTTTTTTTGCCACACGAGATTCATTAAAATCCCCTTTTCTCAAACCAACTTCTTGCATTTCATCTGGAAGAAGTTGAAGAGCATTGATTCTTTGATGAATAAATTTGCATTGTACTAGGTATTTTTCAATGGGAATGCAATCTCTTCCTTTTTGTAAGCAACATGCTAGTGTTGTACCTAATCATCAAGTACAAAAGAAAAAATTTAGTAAATTAGTATAAACACAAAAATTTTAAAAAATATAACATTGAAATTCATTCTTATATAATAAAACTTACCTGAGCTTGGACATAAATCCAAAACCCAATCTCCTTCATTTGAACATAAATCTAAAAGATACTTAATCAATGACTGTGGTTTTTTATATATGTCAACTATCTCTCATTTTGCTTCTTTATCTTCATATGTTAGTTTTCTTACAACATCATCCTGGACATGTTTATTCCCATTAAATCCTTACCACTATACATTTAAACTTGCGAAGTTGTGATTCTGACATCGCACATTGCAACTTTTACCTCCATCATGTCTCTGCCATCGCATCTTTCAATTCTTTCCGCTCCAAAACCATTTCTTGCACTATACTATGGTTTTATGAGGTTTAAAACCCCTCTTTCTGCTTCTAAGCCTTTTTCAATACTTTTCACTCCAAATCCATTTCTCATGTTATAACAAAGTTTTCTAAGGTTTTAAACCCTCTCTTTCCACTTCTAAGCCTTTTTCGATTATCTCCGCTCCAAAGCCATTTCTCACGTTATAATCAAGTTTTCTAAGCGTTTAACCCCCGCTTTCCATTTCTAAGCCTTGTTTCATGTGCTAAGCCCTCCATTCGCTCTTTTAGCCCTTTTTCTTCCTCCAAACCGCCAATTAACTCTTTTTAGTTTGAATTAAGTCATGAATAGTTTAGTTGCATGGATAATAGCATGGTAGATAGATCATGGGATAAGTAGAATGCATTTAGCCATTTGGCCAAGTTAAGTGTGGTTTAGAATTAGTTTCCTTTCTGCCATTTATTTTCAGCAAGTTAACTTAGTTTCTTTTCATTCATTTCCCTTTTTTCTAATTAAATTAGTTCATTCTTGTCATTTATTTTCATCACTTTAGTTTAATTTCTATCATTTCTTTCCAGTAATTTACTTTCCATATTGTTCTCATAATTTAAGAGATAGCACCATTTCGTAAAGCAGAAGAGGATGACATGAAAAAAATGCATATGATATGTATATAGCATTTTCACCTCAAAGTTTGTATGAACTCTGGGTTGATAAGGTACAGTAGGGTAGCCCCTAGGAGTTGCATCACTCTTGGTGCAAAACCAAGGCTCACCAATTTTTTGCGTCGTTTCCGGGGAGGTGTCTAGTAGATATTTTGATTTTGTTTTAGCACTATTTTCTTCTTTCATTTATTTTCTTTTCACTTCAGAAATATTGAAAAACTACAAAAAGACCTGATTTTCATGCCTCATAGGACTAGGAATAATCAAAGACAAACCTTACCTAAAAACCCCACATCACCTCCTAGCCACCCTTCACTCTTCCTCAGTAAAAGTGAGATTGAACCCCCTCTAGGAGAGCCTTCTGAATATTTTGAGGATCCTATTGGGGAAGAAGAAGTAGACCTTGTTTCAACTGAGGAACCTATTTCACCTATATTAACCATGGCTGGGACCCAGAGAGCCTTTCCCATAAGAGAGGTAGATGGGGACACTAAGATGAAAAACATTAGGCCCTCATCTCTTCCACACTTCCATGGTATTACCTCTGAGGACCCTGACACATTCATGTTTGAAGTTTTTGTTGTCTGTAGGACTTATGACTACACCTCTGATGACCAGAAGTTGAAGCTATTCACATCCACCCTTAAGTATGTATCCTTTCACTAGTTCATGGGTCTTCCTAGGGATAACATCACTACCTAGGCACAGATGGAAAATACCTTCAGCAACAAGTACAAAAAATACTATAGGTCCAAGGAAACTAGGGATGAGATATTTATGATGACTCTAGGGCCTGATGAATCCTTAGAGGATTATGAAGAGAGGTTTCAATTGAACTATAAGAGAGCCAACTGTACTCTTGATCCTCACTCACTCAAACTTGTCCTTCTTCGAGGGATCAGTGAAGAGATGATAAAAACCTTGAATATGTTATCAGGAGGAGATATCTACCAACAACCCTATGAAACAATAAAAATTGTCTTCCGGAACCATTCTAGGGCATTTAGGAATAAGGGAAGAGCTAGTCAAAGTATATTCAATACCCCTTCCCCTTCCACCTTCATAAAACATGAGATTTGAAACATGCTCGAGGACTTCAAGAATGACATGTTGCCCACCTTTTCTTTGCAAATGGACACAATGCATGTCAAAAGGAAGCAAGAGGAAGCAGAGAGAGCTCTGGCCATATTTTGTCCTAGATGTACCAGGAAACACCCAAGGAATGAATTTCCACTGAATTTCATTGAGGTTTTCTTAGTCTGTGAAGAGAATCATACCACAGAAAATTGTCCCTCCTTACCTAGACTTAAAGTTGTATATAAAGGTGGGGAAACAATCCGAGAGCAACTTTGTTTCATCAACTATAGTAGGCCTCATGGCCCTCGGCCATATCAACAAGGTATGCAAGGTGCACTTCAATCTTACTATTACAACAATCAGAGTGAACCCATGCAACCTTGGTACACCCCCACTCCTTCATCCTAGTCTCCACCTCCTACTTGGCCTTCCAACCCTTCATATCATCCTCAGCCAGTAAACCAACAATTTTAGCAGTAGTTCCAAAACAACCTCAGTGGAACAATCCATCCCAAGGGTGGAGAGCTCAACAAAATCAAATACCTGCTCTAATGCCTCCACCCCAACCTCAACCTCAGCTTACTCTTGTTGCTCCACCTAGGCTACCTATACCTGCATGGTCCAATTCGAACGCGAACAACGGATAGGCACAATAGGCTCCCAGTGGAGAAATATCCCATCCAGCTTATGTTGTGGAGATACAAGAGGTTAATCTTAGGTCGGGAAGACTACTCCCAGACAAACATCCCCCATATCCACTTGTAGAGGTTGAGGGGGAAAAGGAAGAAGATAATGCTTAGATCCAACAACCTCTTTTTCCCGATCACTTGATCCACCCTAGTCAGCACACCCCAAAAGAGACTAAACTCCTGGGAGAATTGGAAAATTTATGTGTAAATATATCACTTCTCCAAGCCATTAAGGATTTCCCTATATACAATATGATCATCAAGGAAAAGTTCTTCAAGAAACCTGGAAGGAGGAAGAGAGATACCCCCACCATCAATGTGGTAGGACAACTATCTGACCTGATGCTAGGGAAGGTGATATTTCCAAAATACCTAGACCCTGGTAGTCCAGTTTTTGATGTACATATAAATGGTGTCATAGTCCCCAACACTCTTATTGATTTAGGGGTTGTCATCAATATCATGACCAAGGAAACTATGTTGAAACTTAATCTCCAAGGGACTTTGAGGAAAACCACAACCATTCTGCAACTTCTAGATCGGTCCACAGTAACTCTGGAAGGAATTGTTGAGGATATTATGGTTACCATTGACTCTTGGGAGTATCCTACAAATTTCTTGGTCCTACAGACGCTTATATTTCTTGTCGGGACAGAAACATGACTATCAAAAATGGGCCCTTGTCTAAACAACTAATGTTATATCCTCTAACCTAGCCTTCCATTGATCATGATCTCACTATATAGTTGGAGGATGAAGAATATGAGTTATATAACATTGCCCCTATGTGTACCATATATGCTATCCTTAGAGGGAGGCAGCGTGATGAACATGAACTCATTGACCATGCTATTCAAAACCAATCCTCCACTAACACTCCTCTCGAAACCTTAGTTAAAGAGTCTGAAAGTCAACCTTGGAGGGAAGTGAAATTAGTTGAGAAAAGCTCTGAAACCACCAAGGTTTTCAATTTTGGCCCATCCAGAGCTTTGAAAATCAACCCAAACCTCTCAAATGAAAAAGAGAAGTAGTTATGCTAGATTTTGAAAGAAAATCTTGAAGCATTTTCTTGGGATTACAAGGACTTGAAAGGGGTGCATCCTTCAGTATGCATACATCACATTTACATTAAAGAAGGATGCAAGCCCATGAGACAACCCCAAAGAAGAATGAACTCGGCTCTAAAGGACATAGTCAAAGAAGAGCTACATAAACTATTGGATGTGGGGTTCATATATCCTATATCCGACAGTGAGTGGGTATCTCCTCTTATCCTAGTCCCAAAGAAGAATGGGAAGTGGAAAATTTGTGTTTATTATCGAGAACTTAACAAAGCCACCAAGAAAGACCATTTCCCTTTGCCCTTTATAGACCAAGTCCTGGATGGCCTTGTAGGGAAGAATTTATTTTCCTTCTTAGGTGGGTTCAGTGGGTACAATCAGATTAAAATCAGCCCTGAAGACCAAGATAAGACTACTTTCACCTGCCCTTGGGGTACCTTTGCTTATAGAGTCCTACCCTTTGGGTTATGCAATGCCCTAGCCACCTTCCATAGAGTTGTCATGAGCATATTTTCTTAGTTAGTCCATGAATCTGTCGAAATTTACATGGATGATTTCACACCATATGGGGATGACTTCTAGGAATATCTCTCCAACTTGGGTAAAGTACTAAGAAGGTGAATTGAGATGCATCTCTCCTTGAGCCTAGAAAAGTGTGAATTCTTGAAGGAATCAGGGGTTGTATTAGGACACTCCATATCCCAAGCCAGGATACAGGTAGACCCGAACAAAATCACTATCATCAAAAGGGTACATGCTCCTCAAAAGAAGAAAGATGTCAATAGTTTCTTAGGCTTAGCTGGTTACTATAGAAGGTTCATCAAAGATTTCAGCAAGATGGCTTCGCCATTATTTGGGTTATTGGTCAAAGATTCTGAGTTTATTTGGCTTGATTCTTTTCAAGAGGCTTTTGAGCTCATTAATAAGTAGTTGACTACTGCCCCCATCCTCCGAGGTCTGAATTGGACTCTGCCTTTCCACATCCACACTGATGCATCCGACAAAGCTGTAGGGGGAGTAGTAGAACAATTACAGGACAAAATGCCTTATGCCATTTATTTCATTAGAAATAATTTGTCCAAAGCCAAGCTGAATTATACTGTTAATTAGAGGGAGATGTTGGCCATTGTCCATGCATTGAAAAAATTCAGGCATTATGTCACTGGATATCAGACCTTTGTTCACACTGACCATGCAGCCATCAACTATTTAATGAACAAACCAGATGTTAATGCTAGAATAATTATATGGTTGTTACTTTTACAGCAATTTGATTTGACTATTGTTGATAAACCTGGAAAGGAAAATGTTGTTGCAGATTTTTTTTTCCAGGTTAGTTCTCCCTACAGGTGAAGAAGGAATGGTGGATGACCAGCTGCCAGATGAGCACCTCTTTTCCATATCAGCATTCTCACCATGGTTTTCTGATATAGCCAACTACTTGGTTACTGGAAGACTCCATCCTAATCTTTCATTCAAGGAGAGGAGCAGAATCATTAGAAAAAGTGCCTCTTTCACATGGATTGGGGGGAACCTCTTCAAGTTAGGCCCTGATAAATTCCTAAGAAGATGTGTGAGGGAGGAATAAGTTTTTGATATCCTCTCTGAATGTCATGAAATCCCATGTGGAGGCCACTTTTCTACAAAGAGAACTCGTTACAAAGTTTTGCATGTGGGTTACTATTCGCCTACCCTTCACCAAGATTCCAGAAGATACACCAACAGGTGTGACCTGTGCCAAAGGATGGGGAAACCCACCCAAAGGGATGAAATGCCTTTACAACATTAGGTGGATCTTGAGCCATTTGACAAGTGGGGCATGGAATTTTTTGGACCTATCGATCCACCATCCAGACAAAAGAAGCATATCATAGTCTGCACTGATTACCTAACAAAGTGGGTTGAAGAAAAAGCAGTGAAGGTAGCAACCAAAGAAAAAGTAGTAGAATTTTTTAGGGAGAATGTGATTTACAAATTTGGATATCCCATAGAAATAGTCACATATCAGGGATCACAGTTCACCTCTCACCTCATTGAGAATATTTTGAGGAAGTATAAGATTAAGCATAGAACTTCTACTGCCTATCCCCCTCAGGCGAATGTCAAGGTAGAAGTAACTAACAGAGCTTTAGAAATCATCCTCACCAAGGTTGTGAGCAGCAGTAGAAAATATTGGGCAGATAAATTGATAGAAGCTACTTGGGCCTACAACACCACGTGGAAGATAATAACAGGATTCACTCCTTATGAACTAGTCTATGGTAAAAGAGCTCTACTTTTAGTTGAGTTTGAATTCAATATTGTAAGAATGGCAGCTGAATTAAACCTAGATCTAAAAAATTCCAAAAAAGAGAGGTTGTTGCAACTAAATGGATTGGATGAGTTCAGAATGCAAGCACTTCTTCACATAGAGGTAGTTCAACTGCAAAGGAAGGTATGAAATGACAATAACATCAAAGAAAAGACCTTCCAAGAAGGAGATTGGGCACTGTTGTATGATTCAAGGTTTAAATACTTCAAAGGCAAGCTGATGACAAGATGCTTAGGGCCGTACATAGTGGAGAAATTATTTGATAATGGCACAGTTCAAATCAGGACCATAGATGAGGAAGGGATCCCCTTGCTTGTCAATCCTCACATACTTAAAATTTACGAGAAGCCCTTTTCAAGGGAAGAATTCATCAATTCAATAAGAAGAAAGGTTTATGTGATGGGAAACTCCATAGTTTCCCACACATCCTGACAGAAAAATGAAAAAAGAATAAGCTTGTGGGTTGAAAACCTCGATGGAGGTGGCTCACTTGCTTTAAAATTAAAAAAAAAAGAAAAAAAAAAGGAGAGAAGAAAAAAGAATAAAGATCCATGGGTGAAAACCTCTCTGAGGCGCCCAAGGAAAGTTTGCAGGTTGAAAACCTCCATGGAGGCAACCCACTTTCTTTCGAAAAAAAACAAAAAATGCATCTGCATCATTGTGTTTTTTTGTGTTTTTTGTTTTGCAGGTTGTTCATGGTTTCTGGAAAACACAACAAAGCATTCATCTTCTTTTCCCTTCTTCTATCTTGCCGCCCATCCCATCATTCACTCCATTCATCTTCATAACTTCTTCCATCACCTCCATACACCACACTCCATTCCTGAGCACAATGTAGCAAGAGAAGAAACACACAAACAAACTGCTACAAACATCAGGAAGTTCCTTAAAAAAAAAAGTTGTTCATGGACTTCCAAGAAGAACAACAAGGGAAATTGCATAACATACTATAGGAGAACAAGAATTCCACTCACGTCATCTCAAGCACCCCACATGACATCCACAGTGGAGAGAAACAACATACAAAGGTTAGCAATTCATTTAGGAAGTTTCTCCTTCAGCAAGTTTCTCACTCAAAGAACAAAAATATGGTTAAAAATGCAGCATCTAAGAAGGCTTGTCTCAAACCTCCGACTCATGCAACTGCCTTGGAAACAACAGGTAAACTCAGGTATAATCTCTCACCCCTTGCTACACATTCATAATAGCCAGAAATAAATAATTCGCAAACTTAGAGTTCAAGGGGAAGAAAGGTGGCCAGTTAACTCGACCATCACCGTGAGGAATGACTGGAATAAAACTGGGAGTACACGCCACCTAGCCATGAAAAATAAAAAATTTAAATCAGTGGAGTAGAGGAGAACTAGGGGAGGAAAATGCGCAGTCCATCCTGAATTAACAGGGAGGAGGAACCAATTGTCTACGACAGAACTGGAGTTGAGCGAAGTTATATTGGCTCTCCAAATTTAGATGTGTTGTCTAATAAAAGGAGATGTCGTCCCATCCAAACGAGTGAATTTACAATTTTTAGAGGGAGAGGACCGACGAAAGCACACAGCTTGAAGAAGAAGAAGAAGTACCAGAAAGAAGAAGAAGGAAGAAACCCAAGGAATAACTAGCAGAAACAAGAAGAACTAGAAGAAGGGAGAAAGACAAAGGGCCAAACAAAAACATAAGAGATGGCCATAGAAGTCATAGAGATAGAAGAAAGTGGGCAAGAAACAGACTCACAACCCAACGTCACATCCCCTCACTACAAAAAGATAACTGCCACCGGGGCTCCTCTAAGTGAAAAAATAAAAAGCTAGACCTCTAGGTATTCTGGAGCTAACAAGAATCAAAGAAAGTGATAAACTTCTCCCCTAAGCCCGATCATCATTGAAGAATCTCCAAGGGGGAAGGAAAGCATCAAAGAAATATCTATGAAGGAGTAGCTGCACAAGGCACAAGAAGAGAATGTAGCGCTAAAAGAGAAATTCTAGCAAAAAGAGGAGCAAGTAGCCACCATGGTGGACTTATGCATTGAAGCCCTTCAGCAGAGATTCCCCTGTGACTCATATGCTGTGTACCTCAAAGAACAATGGCTTCTATTTCAAATCAAAACTCTAGCCTCCCATGGATCACTACCTTTCCAAGATTGTAGGAAATTCATGAAGTTCTACAAGCAAGCCAACATAGTTGATCAGGAAAAGATGGCAGTTTTATATGCATAACTTGGTGCTGACAAATCTGGAGATTTGGGACCCCAATCCTACAATGGGGGATATGCAATTAATGGCTCTAGCATCTTAGATGGTGAATGAGGACAATAGAGCCAAATAAATATGGAAGGTCATGCGAAGAAGAAACAAAGAACCTTTATATCTCAAACCAGAAGTGTTCAGCACAAGAGGAGTCATCCTTAACCATCGAGAGATTGAAAAGGACCCTGCACTGGTTGAAAGCTACCTTCAGACTCAAAACTAGGTGATAGGCCACTTTGATGATGTTTCTAGGCAGATAGAAGGGGATTGCATTATGGAAAACCAAAGGAGATGGAACAACCTCCCACATAACCTCAAAAACAGGGAGTATCATACTCTAGAAAGACTGAGGGGTGCATTGGAAAGGGCGCCATTATACAAGAGGGTCATGAAGGCAAAAAATATTCAATGGTTGGGACTAAAGCTCAGCCCACCTTTGCTGCTAGGACTGACTGATAAAGAGGACACAGATGCACAAGATAGATAATGGGAGAACACAGAAAATAATGATGGATTTTACCTCCTTGGCGAAAATCCCACACTTAATCCTCAGGAACTCAGGGGGGCTTTAAAAGCTTTGAATGAAATGGAGGAGGAGGATCAGTTTCTCAAAGGATGAGAAACCATTCAGTAGGGGGGTGATGATGAGCTCCATCATTAGACATATTTGGAGGGGTTAATAGTCACCTTTTTTCCTTCTTAGATCTATTTTTCTTGAATTTTTATTATTATTTGGGTTTATGATTCTAGTATAGGTGGTGATTAAGGCTAACATACTCTAAGTGCCTAATATAAGGTTGAGTGAAGAAAATCATGATTTATTAAGCACTTTTATAAAGATTTTATCACAAAGACTTGGAGGAGATAGCAAGGAGAAAATATAGGAGGATTTTCCACCCTCAAAGGCAGCCAAAGGATCCCAAAGATTCTCTCTAGCAATTCAAATTCCATAAGCAGCTAAAAGATCCCCAAGGATTCTCTCCAGCCATTCGAATTATAGAGGCAACTGAGCAACTCAAAGAGGAGAGCACTCAGTCTTGGTTTACTTGGAGTCGAGTGGAATCAATCACCATTTTCTAGGGAGCTGTTGGTAACTGCCCTATAGGATAAATAGAGTAGAGCTAGATCTAGGAAGAGTTAGTTTATCCTAGTCTCAATTCCATTCAGAATTATTGTTGTGAACTATTGAAACTTTTTGTTTTATTCAGAGATCAAAACTTTCAGAGATGTATGCAATTATTCTTTCATGAAATCAGAAGATCGATTTCATTTGATTGATTTAATTTCAGAGGGCTAGGCTCATGGGTTAGGGCCCAATCCATGTGCCTCAGCTTCTCTGTTATTACTATCGTTTCCTTTCTGTCATTTAGCTAGTTTTTCTTCTTCCATTTAAGTTAGATATGCTCCTGATAAGTTTCATTGCTATTTTTTTTTGTAGTTTCAATTTCTTATGCATAGCGAAATAGAGGAAAAACTCCAAAATTTTGGTCATGTATCCCCCCTCTCAACTCCGTCAATAGGTTCAGCCCAAGAGGATTCATCCTTAACCATCGAGAGATTGAAAAGGACCCTGCACTGGTTGAAAGCTACCTTCAGACTCAAAACTAGGTGATAGGCCACTTTGATGATGTTTATAGGAAGATAGAAGGGGAGTGCATTATGGCCAACCAATGGAGATGGAACAACCTCCCACATAGCCTCAAAAACAGGGAGTATCATACTCCAGAAAGACTGATGGGTGCATTGGAAATGGAACCATTATACAAGAGGACCATGAAGGCCAAAAATATTCGATGGTTGGGAATAAATCTCAGCCCAACATTGTTGCTGGGACTGACTGATAAAGAGGACACAGATGCACAAGATAGATAATGGGAGAACCCAGAAAAGAACGATGGATTTTACCTCCTTGGAAAAACTCCCACACTTCTTCCTCAGGAACTCAGGGGGGATATAAAAGCTTTGAATGAAATGGAGGAGGATGAGCAACCATTCAGTAGGGGGGTGATGATGAGCTCCATCATTAGACATATTTGGAGGGGTTATAGTCACCTTTTTTCCTTCTTAGATCTCTTTTTCTTGAATTTTTATTATTATTTGGGTTTATGATGCTAGTATAGGTGGTGATTAAGGCTAACATACTCTGAGTGCCTAATATAAGGTTGAGTGCAGAAAATCATGATTTATTAAGAACTTTTATAAATATTTTATCACAAATACTTGGAGGAGAAAGCAAGGAGAAAATATAGGAGGATTTTCCACCCTCAAAGGTAGCCGAAGGATCCCAAAGATTCTCTCCAGGAATACAAATTCCACAAGCAGCTGAAGGATCCCCAAGGATTCTCTCCAGAAATTTGAATTCTAGAGGCAACTGAGCAACTCAAAGAGGAGAGCACTCAGTCTTGGTTTACTTGGAGTCGAGTGGACTCAATCACCATTTTCTAGGGAGTTTTTGATAGCTTCCCTTTTGGATAAATAGAGCAGAGCTAGAGCTAGGAAGAGTTAGTTTATCCTAGTCTCAATTCCATTCAGAATTATTGTTGTGAACTATTGAAACTTTTTGTTTTATTCAGAGATCAAAACTTTCAGAGATGTATGCAGTTATTATTTCATGAAATGAGCAGACCGATTTCATTTGATTTATTTAAGTTCAGAGGGCTAGGCTCATGGGTTAGGGCCCAATCCATGTGCCTCAGCTTCTCTGGTGTTACTATATTTTCCTTTCTGTCATTTAGCTAGTTTTTCTTCTGCCATTTAAGTTAGATATGCTCTTGATAAGTTTCATTTCTATTTATTTTTTGTGTTGTTGTAGTTTCAATTTCTTATGCATAGCGAAGTAGAGGAAAAACTCCAAGATTGTGGTCATGTCCCCCCCCTCTCATCTCTTTCAATAGGTTCAGTCCAAGAGGAGTCATCCTTAACCATCGAGAGATTGAAAAGGACCATGCACTAGTTGAAAGCTACCTTCAGACTCAAAACTAGGTGATAGGCCACTTTGATGATGTTTTTAGGTAGATAGAAGGGGATTGCATTATGTCCAACCAATGGAGATGGAACAACCTCCCACATAGCCTCAAAAACAGGGAGTATCATACTCCAGAAAGACTGAGGGGTGCATTGGAAAGGGCACCATTATATAAGAGGGCCATGAAGGCCAAAAAGATTCGATGGTTGGGACTAAAGCTCAGCCCACCTTTGCTGCTGGGACTGATTGATAAAGAGGAAACAGATGCACAAGATATATAATGGGAGAACGCAGAAAAGAATGATGGATTTTACCTCCTTGGTGAAACTCCCACACTTCTTCTTCAGGAACTCAGGGGGGCTATAAAAGCTTTGAATGAAATGGAGGAGGATGATCAGTTGCTCAGAGGATGAGCAACCATTCAGTAGGGGGGTGATGATGAGCTCCATCATTAGACATATTTGGAGGGGTTAATAGTCACCTTTTTTCCTTCTTAGATCTCTTTTTCTTGCATTTTTATTATTATTTGGGTTTATGATACTAGTATAGGTGGTGATTAAGGCTAACATACTATAAGTGCCTAATATAAGGTTGAATGCAGAAAATCATGATTTATTAAGCACTTTAATAAAGATTTTATCACAAAGACTTGGAGGAGACATCAAGGAGAAAATATAGGAGGATTGCCAACCCTCAAAGGCAACTGAAGGATCCCAAAGATTCTCTCCAACAATTCAAATTCCACAAGCAGTTGAAAGATCCCAAGGATTCTCTCCAGCAATTCAAATTCTAGAGGCAGATGAGCAACTCAAAGAGGAGAGCACTCAGTCTTGGTTTACTTGGATTCGAGTGGACTCAATCACCATTTTCTAGGGAGCTGTTGGTAGCTACCCTATAGGATAAATAGAGCAGAGCTAGAGCTAGGAAGAGTTAGTTTATCCTAGTCTCGATTCCATTCAGAATTATTGTTATGAACTATTGAAACTTTTTGTTTTATTCCCTTTTTCTTCTTCACCACCACGTCATCCCCATTGCGCATTGCACTTCACACATTTCAGTTTATTCCCATTAAATCCTTACCACTATCCATTTAAACTTGTGAAGTTACGATTATGACATCGCACATCGCAAATTTTACCTCCATCGCGTCTCTGCCATCACATATTTCGATTCTTTTCGCTCCAAAGCCATTTCTTGTGCTATACTAAGGTTTTATAAGGTTTTAAACACCCTCTTTCCGCTTCAAAGCCTTTTTCAATTCTTTCCACTCCAAAGTCATTTCTCACATTATAATAAATTTTTATAAGGTTTTAAACCCTCTCTTCCCGCTTCTAAGCCTTTTTCCATTATCTCCGCTCCAAAGTCGTTTCTCACGTTATAATCAAGTTTTGTAAGGGTTTAACCCTCGATTTCCATTTCTAAGCCCTGTTTCATGCGCTAAGCCCTCAATTCACTATTTTAGCCCTTTCTCTTCCTCCAAGCTGCAAATTAACTCTTTTTAGTTAGAATTAATTCATGAATAGTTTAGTTGCATGGATAAGAGCATGGTAGATAGATCATGGGGTAAGTAGAATGCATTTAGTCGTTTGGACAAGTTAGGTGTGGTTTAGAATTAGTTTCCTTTCTGCAATTTATTTTCAGCAAGTTAGCTTAGTTTCTTTTCAGTCATTTCCCTTCTTGCTAATTAAATTAGTTCGTTCTTGTAATTTATTTTCAGCACTTTAGTTTAATTTCCTTTCTGTCATTTCCTTCTAGTAATTTACTTTCCATATTGTTCTCATAATTTAAGAGATAACACCCTTTCGTAAAGAAGAAAAGGATGACATGAACATAATGCATCTGTTGTGTATATAGAATTTTCACCTCAAATTTTGTATGAACCCCGGGTTAATAAAGTAAATTAGGGCAGCCCATGGGAGTTGTAGCACTCTTGGTGCAATATCAGGGATCACCATAGTGATGCAATATATAATCTCTCACTGTCTCTCCTCCAAGAGCAGATCCCAAAAAAGAAATGGGAGAACCTCGCCTCGATAATCTAGTGAGAAAATAAATGTCCTCAACCAATATTGGGAGAACTTTGTCCCCAATGTGAAAAGCCTCTAATACTGGATCCCATGAACGAACTAAGAACTCCAATAGTTCCATTTGCTGCCTCATCTCTGATAGTCTAAAGTATTTTAGCAACACACAATCTCTGAGGGGTCTTACTGTATCTAGATCGTTTAGGTAAATCATATTATGTTCTTCATGTTCTCTTTCTCTCCATGTAATCGTCATTTTGATCCGATGAATACTTGAAACACAATGATAAGCTTCATTAGGGTACATTTCATGCAAAAAAACTTGGGAAATTTTGGGCACACAACAAGAAACAAAAATGAGAATTGTGCCCAAAGCACCCCAGGTTAAGGGACACAGCATTGCAATGCATCTGGCTTTCAATTTCAGTGCACTGCAACACACCTTTGGATATTCAAGGGTGCATTTCCCTATGAGTGTAGTATATTTACCCTAAGGGGATCAAAACCCTAAAAATTTACCATGAAATGCACAATAAATGATACTAAAAGAAAGATAAGGTTCATAGCTCCAACTTGGATCGAACGACAAGAGAAATCGTCCACAGAAACTATCGCAATCAACTGTTGAAGTTAGTCAATTTGATTATTTCAAATCATATTTAATGTTGTGACTATGGTTTTTGTTCATTTATGCTATGAAACACGTATATTTAATCTGTTTTATGGTTTTATGAACAATTTTTACCGTTGATACATTGAGATTAGTCGTGCACATTTATTCAAGAATGATTTGACCACAAAGCATACTTTTATCCTTATTTTTCGAGCTTTGATAAAAATGAAAAAGGATTTGAAGTGCACTTTTATCTCTTTTTCGAGCTTCGATAACTGCGAAAAAGGAACCCCCTGGAGTCTTCTTTTAGCTCTTTTCAGACTCCAATAATGTGAAAAGATTGCTAAGCACTTGTCTTTTCAAGCTCGTAAAAGTAAATGAAACGACATTTACTCTGTATAATTTTAACCCTTTTCTGGACTGAGATAAATTATTTACGAAAAAGGACTCATGGAGTTTTCTTTTGTCCTATTTTTCAAACTCTCTAAATATTAAAAAGGACCGATTTTTCACTATTGTTAGACTCGTAAAAACATAAAATAGCGACGGACTTATCGATCATGGCAAGATCGAGTTTCATTTATCGCTAGACTCGTTAAATTATTAAATAATGATGGATTCGACCGAAGGGTTGAATTATAGATCAAGCATATGTTACCCTCCTCAAGCTTGTTAAAAAACAAAGAGGTATTGGTCGTCAAATGGCTGGGGAAAATTTGGGAAAAAGAACAGAACACTTTATGGTAGTTGGTCACTCTTGAACATGACACTTTCACTCCATAATCGTGGCTTTTGGGTTGGGTAATCTTCTTGACTATTCATAATACCTATGGTTCATCATACCTTCACTTCGGTTTTGGGTCAATGCTGGCAACACATCTCAGTGCCGTCAATATGTTCAAGAGAAGTCATCCAGTAAATCCTCATCCTTCTGCCATACTCATAAACCTTCATTTTCATGACAGTCATCCTTGAACATTGCTATATCAAGTCACATTTTGTCTCCAAAATCATTACTCTCATTTCGCGATAAATTTGCTTCCTGTCAACATTAGCTCATCATCCAGGAAGTTTACTTAGAAACATCTTCCAATACCCAGAGGCTTGCTACATCATCAGTAGGTTTCTTGCTTCCGGACCTTTGACCGAAATATTTTGTTTGGTGTTTGACATCAAATCATCTATTCACACGTTGCAAATTGTACTGCAGTACCTTGAGAACCATTAACATCATTGGTGGTTTTTAGTTTTCTCGCATTTGTTAGCAGCTCACATCATTGGCTGGTAATCATATGATGTCTTACCATGTTCAACTTCAAATCATATATTCACATCATTAGACTTGTACCTGAACGATCGAGTGAATGAAATAAGAAGACCCCGGATCTAGTTTCATCCATCCAGGCTGTGATTTCAGGATTGTTGTACACATCATCTGTATGATGGATTTACATAAAGATTGTCATCCAAACATGGACCTATATATGTAGGCATGTATTTATTGGCCAACATTCCAATGTAGATGAATTTCTAAATTATGTACATTTTATTAGATAGTTTATGTGCTGAGCATAGCAATTCATGATCAAGATGAAAATATCATGATGTAATGTATTGCAATATTGATGCAGGTCACTATATGCTTCAATTCCTACTTATCACATCGTAAAGCATCTCATCCAAATACTATTATTATTTTAACTTCATGCTTTATGGGGGCACTGCTATAGGTCAATTTGGGCATCATTCATCAAGACCTGGTCAAACTGGAAATCATCCCTAGGACCAATGAATAGGGTCTATTTTCCCCTTCTATTTCAGTTTCTATATGACCTAAGTGAAGACATTTCATTCATGGCTTCAATTGTGAGATTTCCAAGGTTTGAAGTATATTATATGACCCACTAACTCACCAAATCTCATCTACAAGGGACTAACTATGTTGCAGTGCCAATACCTCCATGCAAGGGTGCACTACAGTGCACTTCCCGACATTCAAGGGTGAGTTAGTCACTTGGGAGCAGAATTCTCATTGTTCCGGGAATCTCCACATGGCCAGTGCCTTCTAGAAGAGTCCATAAGTGTCATACTTCGAATCCAAGTGTCCATATAACACCTCTGAACTTGGAAACATGTATTACCTATTATTATAAAGTCATTCATTGAGAAACTACCATCATTTTCCCTATAAATTGAGAACTCATCCTAATGCTAGGGAGGAAGAATTTTGTGCAAAGTTGTGTTGTTGGATTCTCATTTGATAAGAGAGTGAATGTACTGATATGGTGCTAAGATGATGCTGGATGTGATGAGGCTAGAATGAAGCTGAACAGGTTGACGAAAAATCGATCCATTGGTTGTAATCTTCTCCTCCTACTCTTTAATAAATATTTATGTTCATTTTCCCATACATATGTTTATATCTTGTGCAATTTCTTCTTGATGATGTATGTATTTTAGATCTAATTGGTTTAATTTGATTAATATAAGTAGATACTTGTATATTGAATGTTATTTTTTGTTCTCTGTTTGTGTTTGCAGGAAACAATATAGCAGCTTAAGTTTGATTGAGAGCAACGGCAACAATGACAGAAGGAGAAGGAGAGGGAAATAATCACAAGTAGGATCTTTCTCATTTCTTTATATCAGCTTGTTTCAAAGAAAATAGTAGTTGTATTTCGTCTATTGTTCTGAGTGAAGGAACACCACACTGAGGGAATTTAGTTTATCTATAGATTAAAATTTTGTATAACAAAACCCATGGGAAAAAATATTTGACATGGACCACCAAATATTAAGCACTGAGAGGGATAAAAATTCTTATTGAAAACCTCTTGTTGTGTAAAATATCAAGGGTAAGACATATCTATGTTATTTTAAAAGAAACAAATCATGCTTTTTTTATAAAATTATATTTATGTTGATTTTTTTCATTTTATTTTATTAGTTCACAATGCCCAAAACTTGGCTATCAATGAATGTAAATACAATTTGATCACATGGATGAAATCTGTCAGTCCAATTAGATAGAATTTGTAATAAACTATAATAGTAATAAATTGTTTATCCTCAGTGTCTAATACCTGCATAAAAAACAAAAGCTAGAACAAGGGTATCAACGGGTAGAATATACCTTAAGAATATATCTAATATTTGACTCAAGAATTTACATTCATATTTCATTGGTAGGGACTTGTTGCTTCGCAAATTCCCCTATTAAATATTGATGAGGAGTTTGTTATAACCATATTATATGTAAAGGGGAAAAAATCCCCATACTCTACCATACTTTTTTTTTGTATGCTTGGTAGTGACTCCTTTTTCTATTAATTTAACAACAAGTTGCAACTAGTTTTAAAGATAGTTATGTGGACTCAACTTTGCCTTGGGAAACCAAGTCTGTTGGCCACCTAAAAACATGGTATGTCATCCAAAAATAATAATTTTTAATTCTTTCTAACCACGTAATATATGACTATATGTCTATGCATATGCTACCATCTACTTGCCTATTGGCATAATTGTCTATACATTGAAAAGTAAAAGTTATCCACATCCTTGTAAACAACATCAAAAAATTTAGAAAGAGACATCATAATAACTAATCTGCTTCCTTAGTTGAAGAAAATTCCACCAGTGTCGGGTCTTTTGTTGTAGACACCAGGAGTTATGTCGGAGAAAGGATGCAAGGTAGGTGGTTTTCTATGTGTCGGAGGCGTCCATCTTGCTTCTGCATTTGGAACTGGATTTTCTGGAAATCTTGTTTTTAGTTCGATAAATATTGCATTATCGTGGTCATGCTCATAGAAATAGGTTCCAAGGCCCTGCCTAGAATCCCTTTCATAGACCAGTAAATAAATAAGGTATGTTTAAACTGTGTTACTCGGCCTCGAGTATGCCCAGGATCAAGCACCAAGATCCGTTGATCATCAGCATCAATTTCCATTGAATCTTCCTGGCGGTTTAGATATGCCTTCCATTCCTCAATAAATTGTCTTATTTCCTCAGTTATGCTTTCATGATAGGCTTCTACATCGTCATTGATGATTCTCACAGTAGAATTTTCGCCTCTCAGTTTTCCACCAAGTGAACTAGATTGGCCCACTTCCTACTTGCCTTTTTTCTTCCTGCCACAGCCTCTCGAGGCCGGGCTTCAGGTTCAATCCGCCACATGAGCCATGGTTTTCATTTTACGACCTAAGGGTAAGTTATATAGTTGAGTACTCATAGGTGGTATATCAATCCCACAGCTACTAGGCTTTCAATTCTTGTTATCAACCTGCTCACCTGTCTAGAGACCAACATACAACTTTAAAACCATAACATAGGTCTTGACAACCCTCCTTTCTTTGCAAAATATTTTAACAGTGGTCCCTGAAATAGGAAGGGGTTTCATCGCATTACACCAAGACCAATAATCAGACACCAAAATGTTAATGTAAACCCTATGGGGCTAGCGACAACTATGGCCTTCATTTTTAAGAGATGGACTCGACACAAGCCAACTCACAGGGAAAGGGCTCAAAGGTTTGCTCCCATTGGGCGTCCAGGATGTCTCGATAGCAGCATAGTCCCCCCACACGGCTTACACAGTACCAACCCATCCTGACTTGAATCAGAATTCCAACAGGCCTAAGCCCAAGACTTCACTAGACTATCCCAAAGCTAAACCATGTCTAACCTTAGAAGATACAGAGCCATGGAGTCTATTACCATAAGGAATCCTTATATTAATCCTCTCTGAGACAACTAGATGCCAAAAAATATTGAAACATGAGTATGGCCAACCAAATTACCATAATTAATCCACCAGAAAGACACATGCATTGTCAGGGCAGGACGCAGACCCTCTAATCCCCATGACTTCAGACCAGACCAACCCAATTTATTTACCCATAAGACTCTCTTCATGGAGAAAGAGGAGAAGTAATAGACTACATATTGGATTTCTAGTGCAAAGGAGGGTTGTAGGCACACTAGTGTCAGTCTTTCTTCGTCGCAGCTAACACCATTCACCAACTCCCTTTCAGAAAGGAAGAGAGGCTCGCCACTAAAAAACTGCATGCAAACCAAGAAATTCCTACACCTTGAATGGCTCTCCCTGCCACCACCTGTGATGATATTATCCACATTCATGCATGAGGAAAACCTACCATCCTTTTCATGAATGTGGAAGGTGTTGGGTTTGTCCTTCGAGGCACTGCACATTAATTAGGTTGAATGCGCCACAGATCTAGTACACACCCCTTTTGGGGAAATATTTTTTTAAAATATAAATAACAATATTATTTTAGTATTTTTTTCAAATATTTTTTTATAATATAGACAATTGAAAACATCAATTACAAATTTAATCATAGATAACTATATGTACAGTAAACATTTAAGTGATAGACCATGTAATGGTCCTCTATACATTTTTAGTCTTTAATAATATTGATTTTGATGTGGAAGGATTTCTTTTAGAGTAGGTGAGGATCTTAATTTGTTGTTTTGAGATATGAGTTTAATACTATGTTAGTTTTTCTCTTTTCATTATTAAATAAATATATTAAGTTGGTTTTGCATTGAAGCACTAAATATATGATTTTTATTGTCTCTGCCTTATCATCTTGGAAATCATATCAAAGAGAATAAAATATAGAGTCAATACTAACAAAATCAGCCTCAACTAACTATCCAAAAATTAAGAATGTCAAACGATAGTGCCTCCTTGTTAGCCCCCTATAAATTTTTTGACAAGCAAACAGGGGGCTAAAATTTTTTTGAGCCTTCAATGAATGCATCTCCCCTGGAGACACATCATCCTTGAAGTCTCCTGTGCCTTTTCCTTGTGATGAAGTCCCCTCTGCTGACTTCCATTATAAAGCCTCTCTGATTACAAAAAATGTGCTCCAAAAGGGTCTCATTTGCCCCTGGTATCCCTGCAAAACGTCCCATTTCACTCTGTTGTCCCTTTTTCTGAGTTTCCTTTCCACCCTCTTTTCCCCTTTCTAAACTTCCTTCATTAATCCTCTAATCCTCCCAAAACCCCGTTTAAACCCTCCAAATACTCTTGGTTTGGGTTGATAAACCCTTTCCCTCCCTATCGTTACCCTTCTTTGGCCTTAAAAGCATTAAAATTGGCCAAAATAACCCACTTTCTACCTTATATTAAGGCCTAGCCCCTTTTGTCCTAGCCCCCTTAATCTTTCTCCCCATGCAACCGCAGTGCTAGAACCAGACGCCAAGGCGAAAGGTGCTTACCACATTTGAATATCGGAAGCATTGTGAACCGTCGATCTATACAAATCAGACGGTCGTCACGATCCCCGCGGCATCCATTACCCTACTCGTTCACCGCTCAGATCGCTTCTCCACCGTTCATTTACCCACCATATCGACAGTCCAGAATGCACCTACCCCTGTGGTCCCCGCCGCGCACTATTCCAAAACCATCCGGTTTCTGTCGCACCACCTTTCGGAGGTAGGCGATATTTTTCGATCGGCCAGCGATTCCACTCATCGATCGACGCGTGTCAGGCGCACTATTTCAAAACTGCTATCTCATCGCGCGTTAACGTTCGTCTGCGGATGCGTAGCGATACGCATGTGCACCGTCTGATCTGGGGCAGTTGATCCAACAGTCATCGCTCGACGAAGCTATGCGAAGTTTAACCCGAGGAAACTGTACCCCTGGCCCACTGTCCATCGCCCTCCGACGTGTTTTCCACCGTCGATCTCCTTTGAGATTGGAAGGTCCAGATTCATTTTCATGGCCCACCATTAATCGGTCCTGCGACGTCATTTTCCACGTGTATTCATCGTTTTTCTCGCCCGTCCCCTTTATAATCCATTCAAATATTAAATTTTAATGTTTTTTACGTTAAAAGTCTGCCTCAACACCTTCCACTGTTTTTCGCCAACCTTCACCAGAGCATTTCTCCACCATTCCTCTGCATTTTTTTTCCATTTCTCCGCAGTCCAACTATCATCCTCGCAGTTGTCCACATCATCCCACCCCCATACATGTTTTTCATAACTGGTTTTTGTGTTTTGTAGGGCTACCAATAGTAAATGGCCGCCATGATTCAGGGTTTCTGTCACAGCGACATAAAACATAGGGAAGAGCGTGCACGAAGATCGTATCATGGAGAAAAGCCTGGGATAGTGCTTTGACACGACTTCCATTAAAAGAACAGGGTTTGACCCTGTAAAACTGTCCCGAAGCCATTAAAGCACAGTTTCTGTAGACGAAGATTTAAATTAAGCAGCAGAGAGCTTAAGGCACGCAAATGAAGATATTTAATCCTTATGCTCAGAGTTTTAAAGGTAAAGAATCAGAATGAAGATGCATGGATCACGCGGAAGGTACAACACGAAGAAATTAGTGTATCAGGGTTCTACATCAGCAAAAAAAATTTCCCTAAGAAAGGACGAAGCACCCATGCGTTCTTTATTCTATGCCGTGTCCTAGAATATTTGTTGCCCTGACAATAGTCCAGGTACTATCAGAAGCATTTTTTTCACAGTATGGAGACCCTAGCATCATTGTTTGACCTTTGTTTAAGTCACCAGAAGTACCACAGAGTCCGGCAGGCCAGTGTACATCAGGGTCAATATCATAGTAATTGGAAAGCCTGAAGAAGATCATTCGTTCACCCAAAAGAGTGCCAGAGATAAATGCACAGAATTTATACAGAGTGGGCTTCGGCCTTCTACCTTGTCTGAGTGATAATGCTGCATTTAGTTTTTCACCTACCTTCTCTGCTCCACTGGAGCTATAAATTCATGAAGAAACTCATTGTAAAGGTTGTTGATCAATTATTAGAGAACTGCAAGTAGTTTCTTTTGAGACACAGTCTCTGTGTAAAGTGTTAGACAGGCTGAGGAATATGATTTCAAACTGAGTATTCAGCTATTGGAAATGTTGTACTTGACTGGTATTGCTATTTAATATGACAAGCACATTTCTTTGGATCCTGATCTAGAGCAGTGGTGATGTTTTCCTATCTCTATGTTTATATTCATTTCATTTCGTTTCTACTGGCTTGCATCATAATATTGGCATAGGATTTACCCTTGTTAGGTACCCTATGTTTCTGCTATCCTTGCCATAAATGTTTTTCTTCTGAATTTGTTATCTAAGAATTGATTTCAATTGGTTTAACCAGTGTAGTGGATGTTATTGCCTGCTCTCTGATGTATGAATTAAATGAATTCAGTACCTAGATGTTTCTTGTTAAGGTTTCAGTTGGAAGATTTGGGAACACTGGGGATTAGAGTTAGCCCTGTCCACTAGGATCCTTGTGCGACCAGCTGGTATTTACATTTGTGCCCTGAATCTGTGTTATCTCCTCCTTTCCTACCTTTCCATATCATACAATCATCTTTAAGATCCAATGTTTTAGATGACTAGCCCAATTGAAAGCTTGCACATTGGATAGTAAGCAAATCCTTTCCTGACTCCATTTCCCAATGGTCTTGAATTCTTTCCTGGAATAATTCACCTCTGCATCACCCCTCTTTTCTCATCCTTGTCTTACATTGAACCCTTCTTTCCTGATAACCAGCAACCAAATAAACTATCAAACAAACAAACCCTGAGCCTTATAACTAGCCTAATATCTTAACCTCCGAGCTTCGAAGTCATATACCTTTGATATAACATAGAGAGATCCCTCTCTGGACCCAGGAGGGCTAGATCCTGAGGTCTGAAAGTGGTTTGATGTTGTCTCATCTTTTGGTATTTCCAACCTTGCCAAAACATGGGAACCCCAACATAATGGCGACTCCGCTGGGGAACTTGAGTGCATTTTATCTTACATACTCTTAGGCACTCAAAAGACCCAATATCTCTGGTTAGATTGGCATTCAATTTTTGATGGTGGACAACATCCTGCTTCAAACATTCATATACATCCACCTGGCGACTCCACACTCTATAACTCCCTAAATACCAAATGACTCCACTGGTAGAAGACTCTGAACTGGTTGAGGAGAAGCAGTAGCCTTCTTTGCATAAATCATGAATCCAAACATGGACAGGGATACAAAGTATGATGCTTTGTATGATCAATTATGTGAAATAACAGAAACGTTTGGTAAAGTGCTGGAGATGTATATGGCTAATCTGAATGCAAATGAGGATTATTTAGAACAGTCCATGCATCACCTAGAACAAGAACAAACTCAGGACCTAGAAGATGAGAAAGACATGTATGATGCTCAAGAATCTGTAGAAGACGAAGAGGAAAGTGATCAAGAACTGCCTGATTGCTTACCTATGTCTTGTATTACGCTGATTAGAGAAAATCAGGACCTAATAGCAAAGGCTAATAGGGAATGCTGCTTCAAGGAAACAAAGGACCACATAGAGGAGGAAGAATCTGATGTGGAAGAGGAGGCTCAAGAAAACATCCAGCCTCCAAATCAACTAATGCAAGAGAAAGAGGACTGTTTCCCTTCCGTCCATGATGAGAGGGAAACCCCTCTTTTGACAGAAGAAGAGATTGATCAGATATTAAATCAGCAGTCCACCTCAGAGATCTTTTATAGATCATACACTCTTGCCCATTCATCTTATGAGTTTGATGGTATAGATCCAGAAGACTCCTCTGTGGAACAGGACAAAGAAAGACCTGCTAAAAATCCAGAAGGTTTGGGGGGTGACATTACTTACAGTTATGATTTTCCTATTTATGATCTGTTTGATGATGAGTGTTTTCAAAGGGAAGCCGAGCTTGCATGACCATCATCCTTAGATTCATGGGAGGAAGATCAGAGCCAAAAATCTCAGAGAAGTAATGAAACCAGTCAACCTATCTATGATACTGATGGGGAGAGCTATGATAGTATAATAGCAGATGAAGATTCCTTGAATCTGCATTCTGCTCTACTACAGATCATCAGTGAGACTAGAAATCAGCAGCCTTTCCTTTCAGAAGAGGAGGAGGAAAGCAAAGAAGATATTCTTGAGCAAGCTGAAAGCAATGAGCCTTCTTCTGAAAAAGAGGAAGCAATGGAACAAGCCCCTGCTCAAGAATACATAGACCTTCTCACAAAGCTCAGCACCTCATAGCAGAATATACCAGAGCTCCAGGAGGATAACACTGCCATTTATGATGAGTCCTCCAGTTCAGAAAATGAAGAAGATAAGGGAGATTCTATTTCTCAAGGGAGTCTTATTCTCCCTCCAGTGGAAGAAGAAGAGATCCTGGTTGAAGCCTGCTTGCCAGATATTCATAACCAGGTATCATTTCATGATCCTTATGTACATTTCCTGCACACATTTGAAGAAGGATCAAAGGTCTTTTTGAGCAGCATGTTGCAAACAGAAAGAAAATTTTTCAAAGCTGCTGTCATTGAACAAAAAGAGTGGGACCTGCCCTGCCTATCCAGCCTGCTCAAGGAGTTGAGCAAGAGAGACCAGTCATGGGGTCATTTGATGTACTGGTTACATTGGAAGACAATTTTTGTAAGCTAGACTTGTAAATATTCTAGTTAGAGTAGGGTAGGTAGGAAAAGCTCAATAAAGCTCAGTCCCTGAGCATGTAGTTAGTTGTTTTAATTTCTGCAAGGTCCGGCAAGTCAGACAGTCTAATCTTGGCTTGACTGTTTTCAATTTCTGTCTTAGAATGTAGAGAAGAAATCTGCTAGACAGTCTAATCCTAATAGATAGTAGTGTAGGTAGAGAAGCATATGAGACCAACAGTCTAATCTGGTCTCATGGCGTTATAAGGGTAGAAATAGAATAGGTTTATTTTCTGTTTATGAAATAAATGATGTAAAGGGTCTGCTAGTCCAAATGCACCCTAAAAGAAAAATGCTAGGATTGTAGTCTAGGTAGGTAGATTATTTGGGAATGTTTTTGCTGATATAATGTCTTCAGGATTTGTGGTAGCTGATCTAAAGAAAGAAAGGGATGTGCCAAGCAGCAGGCATCTGGCCTACACCAAATATTTATCTTCTGAATTATTGACTCCTTCAAGAAGAAGCCATCCCCATGTCGAGCCACTGTTAGCCCCCTATAAATTTTTTGACAAGCAAACAGGGGGCTAAAATGTTTTTGAGCCTTCAATGAATGCATCTCCCCTGGAGACACATCATCCTTGAAGTCTCCTGTGCCTTTTCCATGTGATGAATTCCCCTCTGTTGACTTCCATTATAAAGCCTCTCTAATTACAAAAAATGTGCTCCAAAAGGGTCTCATTTGCCCCTGGTATCCCTACAAAATGTCCCATTTCACTCTGTTTTCCCTTTTTCTGAGTTTCCTTTCCACCCTCTTTTCCCCTTTCTAAAATTCCTTCATTAATCCTCTAATCCTCCCAAAACCCCGTTTAAACCCTCCAAATACTCTTGGTTTGGGTTGATAAACCCTTTCCCTCCCTATCGTTACCCTTCTTTGGTCTCAAAAGCATTAAAATTGGCCAAAATAAACCACTTTCTACCTTATATTAAGGCCTAGCCCCTTTCTTCCTAGCCCCCTTAATCTTTCTCCCCACGCGACCGCGGCACTAGAACCAGGCGCCAAGGCGGAAGGCGCTTACCGCATTTGAATATCAGAAGTGTTGTGAGCCATCAATCTATACATATCGGACGGTCGTCACGATCCCCGCAACGTCCATTACCCTACCCATTCACCGCTCAGATCGCTTCTCCACCGTTCATTTACCCGCCAGATCGACGGTCCAGAATGCACCTGCCCCTGTGGTCCCCACCGCGCACTATTCCAAAACCATCCGGTTTCTATCGCGCGGCCTTTCGGAGGTAGGCGGTATTTTCCGATCGGCCAACGATTCCACTCATCGATCGAAGCGTGTCAGGCACACTATTTCAAAACTGCTATCTCATCGCGCGTTAACGTTCATCTGTGGATGCATAGCAATATGCACGTGCACCGTTCGATCTGGGGAAATTGATCCAATGGTCATCGCTCGACGAAGCTGCGCGAAGTTTAACCCGAGGAAACCGTACCCCTGGCCCACTGTCCATCGCCCTCCGACGTGTTTTCCACCAACGATCTCCTTTGAGATTGGATGGTCCAGATTCATTTGCATGGCCCGCCGTTGATCGGTCCCACCACGTCATTTTCCACGTGTCTTCATCATTTTTCTCACCCGTCCCCTTTATAATCTATTCAAAGATTAAATTTTAATGTTTTTTACGTTAAACTTCTGCCTCGACACCTTCCACTATTTTTCGCCAACCTTCACCAGAGCATTTCTCCACCATTCCTCTGTATTTTTTCACCATTTCTCTGCAGTCCCACTATCATCCTCGCTATCTTCCACATCATCCCACCCCCATACATGTTTTTCGTAACTAGTTTTCGTGTTTTGCAGGGTTACCAACAGTAAATGGCCGCCATGATTCAGGGTTTCTGTCACAGCGACAGAAAACACAGGGAAGAGCATGCACGAAGATCGTATCATGGAGAAAAGCCCGGGATAGTTCTTTGACACGACTTCCATTAAAAGAATAGGGTTTGACCCTGTAAAACTGTCCCGGAGCCATTAAAGCAAAGTTTCTGCAGGCGGAGATTTAAATTAAGCAGCAGAGAGCTTAAGGCACGCAAATGAAGATATTTAAGCCTTATGCTCAGAGTTTTTAAAGGTAAAGCATCAGAATGAAGACCCATGGATCACGCGGAAGGTACAACACGAAGAAATCAGTGTATCAGGGTTCTACATCAGCAGAATGTTTTTCCCTAAGAAAGGACGAAGCACCCATGCGTTCTTTATTCTATGCCGTGTCTTAGAAGATTTGTTGCCCTGACAACAGTCTAGATACTATCAGAAGCATTTGTTTCACAGTATGGAGACCCTAGCATCATTGTTTGACCTTTGTTTAAGTCACTAGCAGTACCATTGAGTCCGGGAGGCCAGTGTATATCAAGGTCAATATCATAGTAATTAGAAAGCCTGAATAAGATCATTTGTTCACCCAAAAGAGTGCCAGAGATAAATGCACAGAATTTATACAGAGTGGGCTTCGGCCTTCTACCTTGTCTGAGTGATAATGCTGCATTTAGTTTTTCACCTACCTTCTCTGCTCCACTGGAGCTATAAATTCATGAAGAAAATCATTGTAAAGGTTGTTGATCAGTTATCAGAGAAATGCAAGTAGTTTCTTTTGAGACACAGTCTCTGTGTAAAGTGTTAGACAGGCTAAGGAATATGATTTCAGACTGAGTATTCAGCTATTGGCAATGTTGTACTTGACTGGTATTGCTATTTAATATGGCAAGCACATTTCTTTGGATCCTGATCTAGAGCAGTGGTGATGTTTTCCTATCTCTGTGTTTATATTCATTTCATTTCGTTTCTACTGGCTTACATCAGAATATTGGCATAGGATTTACCCTTGTTAGGTACCCTATGTTTCTGCTCTCCTTGCCATAAATGTTTTTCTTCTAAATTTGTTATCTAAGAATTGATTTCAGTTGGTTTAACCAATGTAGTGGATGTTATTGCCTGCTCTTTGATGTATGAATTAAATGAATTCAGTACTTAGATGTTTCTTGTTAAGGTTTCAGTTGGAAGATTTGGGAACACTGGGGATTAGAGTTAGTCCTTTCCACTAGGATCCTTGTGCGACCAGCTGGTCTTTAACTTTGTGCCCTGAATCTGTGTTATCTCCTCCTTTCCTACCTTTCCATATCATACAATCATCTTTAAGATCCAATTTTTTAGATGACTAGCCCGATTGAAAGCTTGCGCATTGGATAGTAAGCAAATCCTTTCCTGACTCCATTGCCCAATGGTCTTGAATGCTTTCCTGGAATACTTCACCTCTACCTCATCCCTCTTTGTTCATCCTTGTCTTACATTGAAACCTTCTTTCCTGATAACCAACAACCAAACAAACTATCAAACAAACAAACCTTGAGCCTTATAACTAGCCTAATATCTTAACCTCCGAGCTTCAAAGTCATATACCTTTGATATAACATAGAGAGATCCCTCTCTGGACCCAGGAGGGCTAGATCCTGAGGTCTGAAAGTGGTTTGATGTTGTCTCATCTTTTGGTATTTCCAAGCTTGCCAAAAAATGGGAACCCCAACACTCCCCACCATGGGGAAACCATAAATAAGAACCAAAATGGGAAGGCTTTAGAGTTTGTAGCTCTGAGACAACAAGAAAGAAACTAAACATAAACTCTAAAAATAACTTATCAACGACCCAGATGGGTAAGCATAAAGAGAAAAATTGAAACAATTAAATATTAGGAACCTGAGCATCAAGAGGAGAATGAAATATCAAGGTTGATGGGTTATTCCTAAGCCTTGCATGGTGGTTGAGTTGGAGAGCTAGGCAGTAATCTCATCTCAAGCCTAGTAAGCCTTCCTTCCACATCTAGCATAATATCTCTAATCTCATTAAGTATGTGCAGTAGGTTGCCCTCAAATTTGTCCTTGATCCACTAAAATCTTCCCTAATAGCAGTTTAGCATGCAAGTACAAATCCATTGTATGAAGATAATGGTTTTGGTAGCCTTGGTATTTTCTTGTATTTGAAACCCAAGAGGCTATGTCAGTGATGACATCTTAATCTATAGTTACATTTCATTGATGTTGAATTTTCTCTTCCACAAGATATATTTCCTCTTAAATTTTTGAATGCATGTGTGGATGGTAGCTATAGGATGAAAATTCAGCTCACAATCATGCCCGAGAGCACCCTAAAATTCCACAACCACCACTTCCACACCAAAAATGTGCTCAATGATGAGTCATGGCTGATAGAGGAAGCTAGATATCATGGAGTCTTGGAAAGAGATGGGAGGGAAGCTGCAAGAGGTGGTTGTGAAAGAGAGAGGCCATGATAACTTACTAAGTAGGTTGCATTGGCAATGAGCTCGGTGCCAATAATTTTCCATAAAAAAAAAATCCACCAAGGGAGGAGGGAAATCTAGTGAAGCAAAGGGAAGGAAACATGTCCAAGCTACCAAACAGAACTCCAAGTGCACAGTGGAGAAGAGCAACAATAGGAGGAGGCATCAAAGGATCAACTAGAGCTCTAACCAATAGCTCGGGATGAAGAGCATGATAGAATGAACCCAATCACACAAACAAACAAATTAAAACCATGTTAAGGGACATATTCCACCCTCCTTGGGAATTAAGGCCCCATAAATTTTCCATGAGGTGGTGACATGCTTAGGGAGAAGCAGTGATATGGCACATCAAATCCATAAGATCCATTTAATTCTCATCATAACACCCCATTAGGGTATATATATATATATATAGATATATATGTCTGGATTAATGTTAAGAAGAAAACGAATATTATTAAAATGAAAACAAATTATCATGGGGTTTATAGTGCATTGGACTTTAGTCAAATTCCAAAATAACATGGGATGAAAGAGTTTTTCACCTCTATAACACTAAGAAGGTTGAAGATGAAAGGTACTCTTATATTGTCCATCGTATACTCATTTGATCTAATTTTCAAAAAAATTGTCACACTATCCATATTTTTAACATTCTAACTCTAACAAAACTATAATGATCTTAAAACACTTCTTTAAATACTTTTATAATATAAAAATAAAATATTAAAAAAAATAAATTATCTCTTATAATTATGAAATCTAATAAATCAATTTTAATGAATATTAATTAACTTTATAAAAACATAATTTATAATCTTTATAATTTTATTTTTTTAAAATAACAAAGCAAACACATAATTGATAAAGAAATCAACATGTATAACTTTAGTGAGTTGTTTTGAAGTAGTCATATAATTTCAACATATAAATGGTATATAAAAAAATTATTAATAAAAAATAATTATTTTCAATAAATTTAAAATTATTTATTTTATATCTTAATTTATTATTATTATTATTAATTATTTATAATTATGTATTATATTTTAATTTAATTTTGTTAAATTTATTACAAATATATTTTATATTTCTTTATTAATGAATTTGGCGAGTTATAAATTTTTTTTTCCTAATATTATTTACTCAAATAACTAAAATAATGTTAATGGGAATTTTAGTAATATTAATGTTTCATTTCTAATATAATTAAAAGAAATTATTTCTTCCATTATGTAATTTTTCGTCGTATGTAAGAATTTGGATTATATTAATGATTTAGCATGATTATATATATATATATATATATAATTTGGGAGAGATAACATAATGGAAACTAAGTTTGATCATCAATTAATTTTTTTTTAACTAAAAATTATATTGCATTTTGTAAATTTAATATTGAATATTGAGAAAATAATTTATTTATTTTTTTTAAATATTTTGATTGAGTGTATTTTTATTATGTAATGATTTGGTTTAGTTAATGCTTTGTATCACCAAATTAATATATTTGTTACAAATTGATTCCTATCAATATTTAACTAGACTAATTAATCACTCCAAAAATAAAGAAAACACAATGTTGCTAATAGCATGAATTGTATAGGGTATTAGGAGGTAGCTCAATTGGTGATTGAAGTAATGTGAAACCTGATAAAAATGAGAGATGTAAGGTTCAAATCCCCCACGTTGTGACCCATTTTATGGAGAGGAGGATAGGTCATAGACCTCGAGAGGTTTACTAGTAGCTACATATTAGGCGGGTTATTGGGTTCCTCTGGGTTACAAAAAAACATGAACCATAAAGACATGCATAGATGTCACCTCTTTAAAATATGGTGAAATCGGTTAAGTTACCTTCTAACGTTAACATAAAAATCGTTATCCATCCATCGGCTCTTCATGCCACAATTCAGTGAATCTAACATCATTTCCCTGCCATGGTAACATGAACGTCATTACCCATCCATCCACTCTTCACCTCATCTGATGTCACCAATCATGTAATAACATTAAATGCATGCCCTTACTTCTCACCATATTTCTTATTAATCTACCCACTATTCATTAAATGTGTTATCGATAGAGTTATTTGGAGTAACTTTCTGCTTTGTGTTTGAAAATGAAGCTAGAAAATTGTTGGAAGAAAAATCATTATTTATGTCAAAGGAGACACTAGATCAAAGAAATTATGACATAGGCTCGTAGAGGAAATCAATCCCTTTCCAACGAGCATTTACTTAACTTCTAACTCCTCATAGTTTGAGAAAAAATGAATTTACAAGTACATAAGTTATATTTTTGAAGCCAACCAACATCATCCTACATAAACTTGTTGGGTTTGTGTTATATTCTTTCCATGACTAGAAGTAGGTGTGAAGCAGGGGGTAAGAGGGGGGCGGTAGCCCCCCTTCACTTGTGTTGGGCACAACAGGGGGTCAAGGGGGGGCGGCAGCCCCCCTTGTCGGGGGGGTTTGTAGGGGGGCAGTAGCCCCTTGCACAAGGTCCGAGGTAGCGACTCGAGAAAAAGTTTTTTGGACCCTATGGTTTTGGGGCATGATGGTTTTTTGCCCCTAGTATTTTGTAGTTCCGGTAAGGGGAACTATGGTTATGTTCTAATACAGGGTTAATAGATTGGGGTTTATCAATGCTTCACCATGTATATTTATGTGTTGTAACACTGAAAGGAATATAATGAAAAATCATGCTGGTAGTCTCAATTTGGGATCTAGGGGAAAAATATCTGTGTATATATGTTTTATGTTTTATGCTCTCGCTATTGTTTATTTTCTTCTTTTTAGAATTTGTTTGCAGATAATTTCTGTACAGGGTTAAAACCTACAAAACTCTGGTTGGCTCCCTCCAACATACATGTTTGTTTATGAATGGTTGATGTGTATAAATAACAGGATATCACTCCTCATTTGGGCAGAAAAACGTGGTTGAGATACATAAAAAAATATTCAAAACTCAAGTAGAGAATAGGGTTATAACTCATAAAACAAGGAGTTGGAGCAAGGAAATAAGACTAGATTTTTTGGATGGGTTTTCTGTGGATTTTTTCATGGATCTCTAGAATTTATTCTCGGCCCTCCTCAGAAACAATTTTTGGCCCTCTTTAGAACCAAATTACAAGCATTTTTTAATCAAATTTTGGAGCATTATTCTCTGTGTGATTTTTGGAGTAATATTTTTTTGTAACTATCTTGGAGTACTTCAGCCTTCTTGTGCAAGGCTTAGCCATTAAAGGAACAAGACTTCAACCCTCCATAGAGGATCAGTACTCGAGCTGCCTAAGGACCTGAAAACTCAACCTCTTTATTGTCTCCAATCTCGACCCTAGGAGAAGGCCTCTATAAATCGACCCTGAGGTAAATTTGGACATGTAAGCAGACCATTTTTTATAAACCTCAATTTTTTCCATTTTCTAGACTTGTGAAGACCTCAAATTTTGACTTTGTTTTTTCCTTAGTCTATAGACAAATTTGCATACTTTTGTAGCACCTTGGAACAGTCATCTTTGTCATATTTTCATGGAAATTTTTGCAGTCTCATCCATTGGAACAATAAACTTTTCATACGGACCTGTGATAGACTTCATAATTTCAGCCTCTAGGAGTATACCTCATTTTGCAGACTTGTTAGCACTTTTCTAAAGACCATCCTTGGAGACCACCATTAAATATACCTAAGAAGTCTTGTTAGAGAATATTATCGTGGAAATATTAATGCCATATCTATACTCAGATTTGGAGCATCCCCCTCTTATACTCTTTGGAATAGAATTGAAGATATTGAATACAGAGTAAGAAAACTTATTGAAGTTCATTGAAGACTTATTTGTTGAAAACTTGGAGTATCTATTAATTTGACAGTTGAGAGAAAATTTTGGGCTTCCTCTTGGATAGAACTAGGCCTATTGAAGCAGCCATATCAAACGCTTGTTAAGGCATATCTAAACCTTTGTTGGAGAAAACCCAATAAGACTCATTGAAGGTAATTTTTGAAGACTTCATTTGAAGAAATTTTGGAATATCTTCTTGTAGAAAACCTAGAGAAAACACGAATAGTCGTGGAGGTATTTTCCATGAACATTGAAGACTTGGTAGAATTGACCATGTAATGAAGTGTCTTGAAAGCATTTGCTGATGTGGATCTTGGAGAAGTAGCGTTGTTGAAGAATCATTCAAGAATTGTTGGAGAAACTTATGGAAGACTTGAAGAAGACATTGAAATCACCTTGGAGAATTGAAGTGGATTGAGAGAGTTGGAGCCCTAGAGGATTGGAGTCCTCACCCAAGGTTGGAGCTTCGTGGAAGACTAGGTTGGATCCCAGACTTAAGGATTGGAGTCCTCATGGAAACCAAGTTGGAGCTTGGACTTTAAGTGAAGCAAGGTGGGAATCATTTGTTACTAGAGACACAACTACATATAAGTCAAAATAATTCAATAAAATAGAAATGGAAGAAATCTTGAGTGGTTTATCATAGTATATAAAGAGTAAGGTGGGTCAATGTTTCTCTGCTGAAGGAATTTGGGAAAAAGTACAAAAAATTCATGAATAATTTGTATTTGTACTATATCATGTGTAACAGGATCACAAAGATAATCATGAACCAAAGAAGACAGTTGAAAACAAAATTAAAAACACCAAGATAAAGGAAAACCTAAAAAATGAAGAAGACCTAAAAGGAGATATTATAGTGGTCCTTGAATAAATATCCAAACTCAAAGAAGAAAATAGAAAACTAAAGATGCAAATACAAGAAGCTGAAGATAAGAATCCAAATTTTAGAAAATAATAAATTTTCTTCCTAAACTAACAAGTTGATGAAGCTGGAAAATAAGGAAAAATCTTGGCAAGCCAACTAAAAGAGAAAGATGAAGAGATTAACAAACTTGAAGAAAATTTCATCTCCCTTAAATTCCAAGTACGTGAAGCAATGAAAATGAAAGAAGTAATGGAGAGTCAATTGAAAAATAAAGAGGAGCATTGTGAGAAATTAAAAGAAGAGATTGTTTTTCTAAGGAAAGAGGTTGATCAGTTGAATAAGAACTTGAAGAGTTCTTAAGTCTTCGATGAAATCATAAATTTTCAAATATCACCACTTGACAAATTTGTTCTTGGATATGTTGGTGAGCCTTCTAAAAAAAATTATGCAAACCCTAAAGAACCATAGAAAAATAATGTGGAGAATATTTAAAGTTTTTCTAATACCCCTGGTTCCAATAGAAGCAAGGAGAGGAGTCAAAATAGCATTGTAAGAATTGATTCCCCAAGAAGATATATTGATGTTTTTCAGAAAAATAAAAGTAGTTATGAATATCATCAAAGAATCTCAAGGCAGAACAACTTCAGAAGGGCACCAAGATAATCTACATATAGATATCAAATTATATTTTTTGTTCATTGTTACTCTTGTACAAATTTTGGGCGTGTGGAAAAATATTGCAGAGCATATGATAGAGACATGTGTAATAGCCCCTATCAATTTCCCAGAATTAAAGTTGTAGGAAGGTACTCCAATAGAAATTATGCTCCCTCATTCAAGTCCAGAAATGAATTCTTCAAATTACATAGCCTTGGATATCTAGCACAAGAATGCAGAAGTAGCATTAAGTGGGTTCCTACGAGAATCAAAGAACAAAATTAATCTAAGAATCCTACAGAAGTTTGGATAAGGAAATGGAAAGTACCATAGGTAGAAAAACATAACTCGGTCTTGCATCTTCAAGGTTGAAGGTTCCATGTCAAAGATGACTGGGTTGTAGAAATTTGCTAAATGAAAAGTAAAATCCTAAGCCCAATCCTTCCCAGATATTTCCAACATAGTTGGAAGCAGATGGACAAATTCAAAGTAGAAAATTTCATTTGACATCACACTAAACTCGCATCTAGCAAAGTAAAGATGAATCTATCACTATTTTATTTTTATTTTTACAATTGGAAAAAATATACATGTAGGTTCATCCATTTCTCAAACTTCCTAATCATATGAATTTGCAGATGTATTAAGGCTTTTCATCCAATCTTCCATTTCCATATAATAAGAGTGAAGCCTAAGGACTTGAGGGGAGCTTATAATATTGATTTCTCTTTGCATTATAGAATATTTCATTGGTGTAGGGCATGTGAGCAGCCTCATGAAGAGGACAAATGTTATGTATTTTAGCATGTTGCATATTGCAATGTTGATCAACATATATTTTATCCACAGGCCTCAAAGAATTAGACTGTCATTTTGATCCATGATGATTTAGTTCATGAGAAAGTTTCTAGTATATGTTATTTTTCCCTTATTTTGTAGCTAAGTTGATAGGGATGAAAAGATTCCTAAAATCAATAAAAATGTCCCTTTCTTCTAATGATCTTGCACGATTCCCACACCTAGAAGCCTGATGCACTGATATACTTCATTTATTATACCCAAATTGAAGACTATATGCTTCTATAGTGTGACACATAGCTTCCAATTCAGACTAAGGATAATCATTTCAAGGTTCTTCCTAAAGTCTACTCTAATTGTCATGCTACAAATGGGTTTATCCAAGAGATGTCTTCAAAGGACTTGGTTCGAACTTTGTAGCAATCACTATTATTTTTTGTGCTTATATTGCAGTTGTGTACTTGGGGATTGTATATGTGAGCATCATTTACAAAATTTCATCTATATACAATTGGATCAAACTTGGTTTATAACATGTTAGTTTGTAGGCAATGAACTCTACTGCTTGGTTCTCATATATGTTGGATAATGGTATAGATTTAGGTTTGATCACTTTCTCAACTTTGATGAATTTTTTGTGTGAGGTAGGAAAGTTTCAGTATTGAAAAATATTTTTTTAATGAACTCATTCCTATATGGTGCAAAAGATGCATTTTCATGCTACTATAATTCTCAAGCCTTGCTAGAAGTTAAAAGCATCAAGTTTTTCATGGTTTCAAAAAAAAAGGAGAAGCTTTCACGAAGAATTTATACTTTGAAGTATGATCCATAAGAGGAGACCTCAATAGACAAAACTAGTTACAATGTCTATAAGCTAGAAACAAGTTAAATTGTCATGGAAAATGAAATTCTAACATATGAAGCTCTGATTGATGGAGAGAAGACAAATCAAATTGGGCTTCAAACATATATTGCTTTGGGGTTCATCTCCCACTGCTACTAAACAAGAAATTAGAAATTGATATGGTCACTATAGTGGAACTGTGGATTCAAAATAACAACAATTTGTTATGGTTTATAGTATGTGGTGAATATGGAGATAATATTGCACCATATATCTCATATATTTTGAGATATGAAAGAGAAGGAGGTGAAACAAATGACACTCTTGGCAATAGAGACTTGAAATCAAATTCTAGTGCACCCAAATCAAGATGGCTCTCCACCAATAGCTTATGGATTTAACAACACAATTATATATCTTGTGAATTATTATGGATTGTATCATTTGTATTGGAGAATCAAGTAATCTGTAAATTTGATACAAAACACCAAGGAAGGAAGTTACAAATTCAACAATTTTTAGCTTTGTTTGTGTACATACCTCCTATCTTTCTCATTTCATTATCATAGTAATGTAAATATTTTTGGTCATGTTTATCATTAACAACAACGTATCATTAAAAAGGTACCAACTCACATCTGGCTGACTAAGGACACCTTCAGCAGTGTAAGGAAGCAACTTGCCCTTATGGTTCTTGTATAATATGTTCATCCTATGTGTTACTTCTTTATTCCATTTGTTTGTGTTGGCGAGAAGTCAGGTCTCGCGGACAAGACCCAGGTTCAAGAGTTGTGGCCAACAAAAGGGGTCCGGTGTAGTCTAGGAACACGCCGGCATTTTCACCCTGCTCTGGAGAGCAGTGCGTCTCACCCGAGGCGTGCCACAACCACATGCAAAAGGGGGATGAGATCAATGGAAAGGAACAAACCTGCAACTAAAGAAGGGTAGTGCATCCATTACATATACAAAGTTATATACGCAAGATCACTTAAGACGCATTCAGACATTCACAAATAAAATTTTAAACCCGCATAAACGCATTACAAGCACATGAACATCTTATTGAGACAGTAACCTTCCATTGTATTAATCTCTTGGCCCAATACATGATTACATGGCATTCTCCCTGATAGCTCACAAAGCTAATACAGGTGAATCTCAGAACAGAAGGGTAGAATAGAGAAGATAAGAAACCATATGAAGAACACGAATGAATCATCCGCAGACGCCCTGCGCGTCTTTCCCTGTCTCGAGCCTCGCAACCTCTTCAGCCTGCATTCATCTCTCTTCTTTTCAGCCGGGTGACTGTTATTTATTCACCCGTTCTCGCGACTATCGGCTCCTCTGCGTCTTCACTTCGGCTTCTCCCAGCTTCTCTCCTAATGTCTGCGTGTTCCAATTTCTGTCTTCTGCTGTGTTTTCTTCATCTGCACTTGTCTCTGTTCTATCTCCAGCTATCGAGTGCTTCCGCGCCACCTTGGTAGCTCCGCAACTCCTGGTAGTTGCGGCGCGGTCGCGGTTGCCATTTGTATTTATTCCGCAACTCAAAAAGGGTCAAAACTCAAAATGTCTTGGCCAAGACTTCAAAATTAAACAAAAACAAGGGCCCCAACAGGCCCCGACCACAATTCCTTGACTCGTCCGCGAGTCAATCACAAATAACAGTTTCTACTTCCATTGCCCCGCTGGCACCCGTGCTTTGTTCTGTTGTGTCGTCACCCTGCGCCCTTTCCTGCTGTGCTCCGCCACTTGGTTGTTCCAACAAGGGCCCCAACTCCGGGACCCGGTGGAGTGCTGTATCTCTAAGCTCGGTGAAGGCCGCCACCGCTTGCTGCCATTCCTGCATAAGCAAGTCGGCTTCTTGGGAGATCCGGGTGGCGGCGGCTTCGTCTATCGTCATCAGGTCAGCCCCGAATAGCGTGGCAAGCTGGGCTTCGGCCTTGGCATCCAGCTGGTGTATGGAGTCGGCACGGGCTCGGATGGGCGGATGAATTTCCCGGATGACGTGCTTGGCCGCTGCCGAGTCGGCCTCAGTCTGTTGCATGTGAAGTTCGAGCTCGTCCGACTGGGCGTAGAGTTGATCTAACCTTGCTGGGTCCACGGTCGCCTGGATGTCCCGAGAAATCTGTTGCAGCTGGGCAGCGATAGGCTACGTCTTGACAGTTAGCGCGAGTGAGCACTCCTGCAGACTTCGTAGAAGGGCAGAAGCCGCGGCTGCAGTGGAATGGAGAGTTGCTTGCATACTGACTGCCTGCGTCTGCTTGGCAGTCACCTGTTCTGAATGGACACTGGGTGGATCTGGAAGGGTAGGCCGTGCGGCTAACACCGCTTGTAGTTCCTGGTTCTCCCTGCAAACAATAGTGAAAACTTCCCTGAGGTGGTGAGCCTGTAGTGCTATACTGTCCTCCTCTATACTGGCAGGAAGTGGGGCATAGTGAGCCCTTGCAGCGGGCCATACGCTGGAGAGCGCCTGAGTAGCAATGTTGGCCTGCTCCTGGAGGTTGGTCTTCTCCCGCAGCAGCTGATTGCGCTGTTCAGTAAGCGCCGTGATCTGATTCCGCTGCTCGGTGCACCGCTGCTCCAGCTCGTTGTGAATCTGTTCGGCTTTTAGGGCCGCCCGCTGAATAAGGAGGTACAGTTGTGCTGGACTCCATGGCTCTGCATTAGTCGTGCGGGGAGCGCCCTGCTCCGGCACCCGCTCCTGCGAAAGTTGGTTGCTGGCCACTAGTCAGCGTGAAGTCTCTGGAGGATGGACCGGCGTCTGCTGCTGCACTGAAGTGGCCATCTCGGACTCCGGCCGGTCTTGCTGCGTGGTCTGCTCTGGGGGAGGGGCAGCCGAATCAGCCCCACCATTCGTGAACCTGGTAGATATAGTAGCAGGAGGGTCCTGGGCCGTGGCCACGGGGTAAACCGGCGGTACCACGGCTGCAGTACTGGAGGTGACTTCCACCCCGTGGTCGCCTCCGAAAAGTTCCCGGATCAACGAATCTGACACAGTGGCTGATGAGTTGGATGGATTGGGGGAGGTGGCAGCTGGTCGGCCGGTGGAGGGGGCGGTGGACGGAGTGAAAGAAGTGGGAGGGAGGCGAAGGTTGAGGAACTCTGCCAGATCGATCAGAGGTTCCTCCGGAATCAAAGTTGTTGTGGGCGAAGTGGCTGGTGGATCATCGTCAGTCAGATCCACCACTGGATCTGTAGCAGTAATGCGGGCCCTCTTGGATGGAGGTGGGCCTGATGAGTTGGGTTCTGGGCCTGGTTCGCCCATCGGTGTGATGAGAGGGGTGGAAAAAGTGAAAAGGTTAGTGGGAATGGGAGAAATGAGGGGGGCGGTATTGGAGGGAGCACGGGACCGACCGATATGAAATTCAGGAACGGAAGGAAATATAGGGGCACCACTTGAAGCAACTTGGGTTGCCACGTTAAGTCGTCGTACCTGGTCATTGAGGTGCTCGACGATGGGGACCAGCGATTCTGGCAGGTCCGGTGCGGTCTCGGCTGCATCCCGTGGTGGTTCCGCCGCAACCTGTGAGGACCCCGCTGTGCCGGTCGCGGCAGGCGGCTGTGCCGGCAGCATCCCCTCAAAGTTATAGCGAGTGATCCCGTCGCGGACGTGCTTGACGACCCCCGGCCACGCAGAAACCTCCCGATGAAAGATGTCTTCAATCAACTGGAACCTGAGGGGCACCATGTGAAAGGTGGTGTCCGGCACGCAAGTGGGCCGGAGGAAGGTTTGCCTGTGGCTGATCCCAAACCACACCTGCTCACTGTACTCGTCCAACAAGTGCCTGGGCACCCGTTGCTGGTTGGTCACCACATCTATCATCATCCCGTACCACCCTCGAAACGCCTCCGCGTTCACCTGTTTGGTGCTAGGATCCATGGACACCTGCCAGGGCGTGTATTTCATCGCAAGAGGCTGTCTTGCGGTCGTCTCCGCCGGAAACCGGACAGGAGGAAGGTGCCATTTCCACATGGCGAAAGCTAAAATCAAGTAGCCGTAAATGAAACTGGTGGTACGCTTGTAGTTTTCTTCGCAGGCCGCGAAGAGTTCCTTCAGCACGAAAGAGCACCAATTCAACTTGGCGCCCCGGGTGCAGTGCTCTGCAATGGAAATTGTGTCCAGGGTGCATTCTCCCTTCGTGTAGTGGTGCATTGTCTTGCTAGCGATCAGGTAGCAAGCGAACCGGATTTCTGGTTTGTTGATCAAGTCAATTTTGGCACCTTTGCCACCCCGGCGAGTGCCATACTTGGTATACAAGTCCGAGTCACCCGACTTTCGGGCGCGCTTGGAGGATGTCTGGCCAGCAGCGGAGACATCTGCACCGTTTAGAGATAGCCCTGTAAGCCGATGAATGTCTTCGGCATGGATTGGAATTTCTTCGTTGAGCCACAGGGACCCGTTCTGTATCTGACTGAGGAGGAACCGGGTGCATTGCAGGGCCGGTCCCGTGGTGCTGAAAACTGGAAGAGTCCTCAAATTCATCAAGGACGACTGCTGTAAGCCCCTGAATTCTGGTCGCATCCGGCTGCTGGAGCTTCTGCCTGGAGTATAATGGTGCTCCATGTAAGTCTGCCAATGGAGGTGAGGAAACTCAGCCGGGTCGGACAAGTTGGCGTCCATACATGATGCATTTTCATACTTGCCAACGAGCGACTCTATGCGGTGAATTCGGCTGTCTAGTACTGGTTCGGGGACGGAGATGAGAGCTCTCGGCATCTTGGTGTGGCGCTGGTAGACTTGGATGATTCTTCTGGATTTTCCTTCTGAGTGCGGTTTGAAGGCTGTAATTGCTCTGGAGTCGCTGCAACTTCCAAATTGAACTGGTCTGTCATTCTCAGTCTGGTAGCCTTCATGCAAATTATGTCATCCGCTGGCACGCGCGGAGTTGATGAGACTCCATAACGGCAATTAATTCTTGCTATCCTTCGAGGCTGCGATAATCGTGCGATCAATCGCGTGCCTGTATGTAATCTGACAGTTGCTGACGGCGTCATGGGAAGATGGGCGGACTCGACGGCTGAGGGAACTGCAGGTGATGGAAAATGATTACGGTACGATTACTGTCTATTATGGTAATTTATGAACAAATCTGAGCGATCCTACGGACTGACAAAAGGACTGACGGAAATGACCTGGACTGACACTGGCACGGGGATGGATCCTACGCGAACGACACGCTGGACTGGCGCTGCGACACGCTAGACTGGTCCGCCCCGACCACAGTCGGTTGCGGTGAGGTACCCGCAACTGACCAATTATTTTGACAAACTGCCTATGAACGGAAAAGACTCTCTATGCTCATCCCGGTTGCGGGAGAGTTATTCGACTAAGCTACTCTACGGGTTCTCTCGGTTGCGAGAGTTATTGATGAAAAGTGAAAGGTACCTACTCCTGGTAGGGTTTCAGGCGTGCGCCATTCACCCATCCCGGAAGAACTGTACCATCCAGCTGTGCCAACCGAACGGCTCCTGAGTCGCGGATCTCGATGACAAAGTAGGGTCCCAACCAGTGCATCTGGAGCTTGCCTGGAAACTTCTGGAACCAGCTGTCATATAAGAGAACTTTGCCGCCAACTTGGAAGGCTTTGGTTTTGATGTGGCGGTCGTGCCACGCTTTCTGCCTGGCCTTCTGAACCTTCTGGTGGAATTCCGCGAGGAATCGGGCCTCATCCAGCTCTTGTAGCTCCTGGAGGCGTTCCCGAAGTGACGCCTCTTCTGAGAATTGAAGGGACGTTGCGATCAAAAGACTGGGTATAGTGAACTCGGCGGGAATCACAGCTTCCCGGCCGTACACCAACTGGAATGGTGTGTGGTTGGTCAAACGTTTCACTATGGTCCGGTAGGCCCATAATGCCGCTGGGAGGCGCTCGTCCCAATCGTCGCGCTGAGCATTGCAAATTTTAGTCAAGCCCTTTTCGAGAATCTTGTTGAATGCTTCCACCGTACCATTAGCCTGCGGGTGGTATGGGCTGCTTTTGTGACGCTGAATCATAAATGTGGCCAGTAGTGACTTGACCATGGCATTAATGAAATGCGTACCCTGATCGCTGGTCAAACTCCGTGGGCAGCCAAAGCGGCTGATGATGTGTTCAAAAATGAACCGGGCAGTGGTCTCTGCCGAGCAGTGGCGTACCGCTGCTGCCTCAGCCCACCGTGTGAGGTAATCCGTTGCGGTAATGATGTACCGGGCCTTGGAATGTCGAGCGATTGGGGCGATGGGACCTACGAAATCAACAGCGCACTTTTCAAACGGCCGCAACACATGCACTGGGTGTAGCGGAAGCTCGTCCCGGTGCGAAGGCCTTCTCGTCCGCTGGCAAACATCGCAGCGCTTCACATAGGCCTTACAGTCAGCATGTACCGTCGGCCACCACAGACCAGCTTGAAGCACCTTCCTTGCGGTAGGTTTCGCACCAACATGCCCCCCCGCAACACCACTGTGACATTCCCACATCACTGCTTCCCATTCATGGTCGAGAACACACCTGCGCAACACCTCATCAAGGCCCAGTTTGTACAGCTGCCCCGCGATCAATTGGTAGTCGGCCGCCCGGAAAACCAGGTGGCATTTCTGAAGCGGGGTGTAATCCTCAGGGCACTGTCCCATGGTCAGATACGTGGCAATATCAGCCAGGTAATCTGGTACTGCTTCAACTCGGAAGAGGTCAGCATCCGGTAGCTGATCGTCCAACGAGCCTTCATTCTCTCCCATCTCCAACCTGGATAAATGATCGGGACCAACATTCAACCTGCCCGGCTTGACAATCACCTCAAACGTGAACTCTTGAAAAAGTAGAAGCCATCGACAGATTCTTCCTTCCAACACAGGCTTATTCACCAGATATTTCAACACAGAATGGTCCGTGAAGAATGTAAATTTGCCGCCCAGAAGATAGTGGCGGAACTTCTGGAGAGAGTACACCATCGCCAACGCCTCCCGCTCGGTCGTGGTGTAATTCCTCTCCGCATTCGATAACCATCGGCTGGTGAAGTATACGGGGTGGTCAACTGTCGTTTCCCCGGGTTGCGCCAATACAGCTCCAAGTGAAATTCTGGACGCATCAATATGCACATGGAACTTCTTATCCCAGTCGGGATGAACAAGTATGGGTGCCATCACCAACTTCTCCTTCAGTGTGTCGAGTGCCTTCCTGCACTCCGCCGTCCACTCAAATGCTTCTGACTTCCGCAACAGTTTCTCCAGAGGGGCCGTAATCCTTGCGTAGTTGCGAATAAACCATCTGTAATATCCTGTGTGCCCGAGCAATGCCCGCAACTGCTTCACGGTCTCGGGGGCCTCCATGTGGACGATGACCGCGACCTTGGCAGGATCAACGCAGACCCCTTGCTTACACACCACGTGGCCCAAGAGTGTGCCGAATGGTACTGCAAAAATACATTTCTTCAAGTTCAAGGAAATCTGCAGCTGACGACACCGGTCAAACATAACACGCAATAGGGAGGCGTGATTCTTCAACAGGCTGTAGATGGTCCAGTCGTCCATGTAGACCTCCAGGAACTTGTGAATGTACTCCCGGAAAGCAGCAATGACAATCCGGGAAAACACAGCCGGTGCGTTCTTCAGACCAAATGGCATAACGTGGTATGCGAATGATCCCCACTCAGTGGTGAATGTCGTCTTTGCTTTGTCTTCCTCGGCGATGTGCACCTGATGGTAGCCCGAAAACCCATCAGTGAAGGAATAAGCTTCGTTTCCCGCGACATGATCTAGAACTTCATCGCTGAAGGGAGTGGGAAACGGGTCGTGAATACAAGCATTATTCAAGCTCCGGTAGTCTACACAGACCCGAATCTCCACTTTGTCCTTCTTGTTCTGGATGACAATGGGACTCACCCATTCCGCTTCTTCTACTGGAAAGATGAGACCTGCAGCCAGCATCTTGTCAATCTCCATCTTGACCTTCTCTTTTATACGTGGGTTCAACCAGTAGGGTCGGTGCTTCACCGGCCTTGCCCCTGGTTTCAGCGCAATGCGCATTTCGCCCAGATCCCCCTTGATCCCCTTCAAGTCCGCAACTGATGACGGGAACAAGTCCTCGTATTCCCGGAGGAGGCTGAAGATTTCTTTGCTTGTCTCCTTGTCCTAGTAATCTCCCACCGTTGCGAGCTTAGGTTTTTCGTCCATTCCAATGTTCAGTTTTTTTGTCTTTAGTGGCTGTAAATGGACTCCTTCAGTCGTCGGCTCTTCACTGATGCTCCGCTCTCCTTCCTTTTCGTCAAAATAGAGATGCCTGAGGTCCTCCAAACTATCGTCCTCCGGATCGCCATCAATCCGGTGACAAACCAGCTCGCGCCTGACCTCAGGTCGTGATACAGCCGGGCCCTTATCGGGCTCAGGCTGGCGGAAAAACAAGACCTCCTTGATTTCCTGTAGGGCCTGAGACTCCTGCGCCGTCTCCCCTTCGAACGAGAAGCTCAAAACGAACTTGTCCGCAACTGCCTGCCAAGAGCGGGTTTCCCATTTCCGCTCTTCCTCCAGGTACCAGGCCTGGGGAATGGTGCCTAGGGAGTGGACAAACCTGTGGGCCCACAGCTCCACAGGGTACCGTGAGCTCCGCCACTGTTCTTCGCAGGCCCGCAAATGGTGTCGCGGGTCTGAATTTCCATGATACTTAAGCGTACTGGAGGGTCCTTCATCCTCTTTAAAGCGTGCCCGCAGAGCATCCACAACACACTCCCATCGCAACAGAGTGTTGCGGTGATTTTTCCACCATCGTGCCGACGTTGACTGCAAGGCCACATCCAAAAGGGCCATCCAGCTTTCAGCTGGGACCCGATCTTCCACCTTGGCAATAAAAGTATTGACTGCTTTCATGTTTGACAATGTGGGATATCCGCGGATCTCAGTCCCTACCCACCGGACCTGAGCAATGGAGGCACATCTCCGCGTGGTGGTCTCATATCCTCCTTGCTGCCAGTCTTCCCAAGCGAGTTCGGATCCGAGCTCCGAGCTCTGCACACTCTGCCAACTGACAGATCCAGTTGCGGTCGGGTTAATATAATCGTCCCGCTTCCCTGCAGTCATCTGATAGAGATGGTCCATTATCTGAGCATCCTCCCGATTTTCCACTGTTTTGGTATATTGCGGGCCCTGATACGGGTCGAGAGGCTGGGTGACCCGTACCTCCCCATCCTCAAAGATCATCAGCTCCTTCTTGAGGTCGATGATGGCGTAATTCTCAAAAGCCCAATCAATGCCGAGTAAGGCCGGATAGGGATCCTTGTCGCCCATGATATCAATAACTTCGAAATCGGTGTATGTCTTCACCCCCGCAACGTCGACCTCGACTCCCTCGAGCCGGCCGATCGGTAAAATGTAGTACTGGTTCGCCATCCTAAGTTGGATTGGTGAGTAGGCTAGCCGTGGCCTTCCAAGAGCCTCCCATGTCTTTCATGGCAGTATGTTGACGTCGGACCCCAAGTCCAACATGGTGTCGCTGATTTGGAACCCTGCGACCTGCGTGTTAAGCCGGAATTCTTTGCCTGTTCGTTGCTTGTTCCGCTTGACACGTTGCACGTATTGAGGGGCAGCGTCCGCTGGATCTCTGAGTTCTGGGCGCCCCTGCAGTGCTCCGTCCAAAGCATGCTTGAGCTACTGCCGCAGCGCAGCGTTATCAACAATCCTGAGGAATAGCCGGAGCCAATCCTCGACCACCGTACCTGCGACGTTTTGTGCACCAGATTCCGGCAGCATGGGCTCCTCCAAACCTCCCTCATTCCGCAACTGGGCGAATGCCTCAACTGCCTCCTGGAAATACTTCTTTTGGACTTCGGGCCTGATCAACTTCTTCGGGGATGCCGGCCGAACCACTCGCGCTGGCTCCTTCTTGTGGGCATCCTCGCCAGTCTTCTTTCCGCCCCTCGTTACTATCACGACGTTCTGCATGTCGGGGGTTGCGGCGCTGCGCGGTTCTGATTTTATCAGATTCGCTCCCCTCTGCCTCGCCCGTTCTTCCCACTTCTTGATGAGCTCCGGACAGTCTTCTGTAGCATGGGCGTTGACCCGGCACTGGGAACACCAGGGTCATCGCGGAAGGGGACATTCTCGAGCCACATGACCCTCCTGGTCACAGTTGTAGCATTTTACTGTACTGCATCCGCCTGTGCGGCCTCCCCGCATGCCTCCGCCTCTTCCTCTTGGAGCCTCGTTCACCCTGTAGGAGGGACGGTCCAGTCGGTCCGCAAGTGCGTCGAGAGCCCTGCACTGCTTAGTATTGTGAGTCGTGGACACACAAAATTCGCAGTATACATTATTCGGGACCGTGGAGTACTTCTGTAATATCGGGCACATCGGAGGAGGATGCCCCATCGTCCGGCAAATCTCACAGTACTCTGTGATGGAGGACCCCGGTTGCGGTGGGAACCCTGCATAAGTCTGTTGCGGCTGGTAGACTCCCTGCGGGTTCATCGCCGTGCCACCCCCTGGTGGTGGACCCCCCTGGATTGCTGCGACTGAGGGTCCTGCTCCTGCACCGCGCAACCGAGGACACTCGGTTGCGACGTGGCCCTCGACTAGGCAATGAGTACACCAAACATTCGGTCGCGCTGGTCTCATCGGCTGAAGTTCCTTGAGCTTTTCAGTCAATTTGGTGATCTGGTGTTGCAACCCTATCAAAGAAGGATCTTGCGGGGCCGCCCCCCCCCGATATTCCTGGGGGTAGCCCGCCATAGCTTCAATCTTCATGGCCTGCTCCAAAGCGTCCTGCAGATGATCAATTTTCTACTAAGTGAGAGGGGTTCGTGTCAAGGGGAGCAGAGCCTTGATGAACCAGTCCCTCTGGTGGTTTGGATCGATCGGGTAGCTGAGTTTCCCGATCGCGTCCTTGAATCGCCGCATCAATTCCCACGCGGTCTCACCTTCCTTCTGCTTAATTTCCCACAGCTCCGACAGGCCCTGCTGGTCTGTCTGGGGAAGCTTGAATTCACGGACAAAATCCCGCTTCACGTCCGCAATTACAGGGTTAGGATGCGCCTCGGACCACTTGATGAACCAACGCAGAGCCCTCTCTCTGAGCGTAGTTTGGAGTTCTATTAACTTCCCTGCATCCAGCATCTGTCGAGCCCTCCAGATGGCTTCGCACAGATACCAGTGTTGTTCTACGTCGTCACTGCCCCGGCCAGAGAACTCTAGATACCGGGTGAAAGATCCAGCCATGTGTACTTGCGGAGAATTAACCAGGATAAAGCCTCCCGGTCCTGGTTGCGTAACGGTCCCACTAGGAAAAATACTACTACTAGTAACGTTGCTGTTACCGGGCGTTACCGACGCTGCTGAACTACTGTATGACTGACTCAATGCTTGTAACTGAATAAAAATATTACTTAAAGGTTGATACAGTACCAGGGGAAGGTCAGGATCCTGGCCATGCAGAAGGTGAGAAGTGGGGCTGCCTGGAGGGGTGGGTGTCGTCTGGTCCTGAAACATTCGCTGCATCACGTCGTGCCATTCATCATCGAAACTCTCTTCGGGCTGCATCTTTCCATTATCTTCGCTGGTCGCTACTTCTCTTTTTCGCGTCGCTGGGCTCCCATGCACCCACTGCACTTCCGCTACTGTCCCGTCTCCTTTCCGGGTATCCAAACCCATGGTTCTTGTCCTCTGAGGTGCCTCCTTCTGATTTTTCCTCTCGATCTCCCTTCTCTTCAAATCTCGCATTACCCTTCTTCGCCACCTATCGGCGATCTGTGCCCGCCGATGCGCACGTAACTCCCGCAACTTGCATGCGGCCTCAGCATCCATTCCCCGCTCCCTACTTTCACATTCTACACTGCATCGGTCCCCTCAACCCTTCCCCCAGTACGAGAGGTTTACGCTTCCATACTTGGTTTGTGGAATTCAATCAACCCTTCGTCCACCATCAGAGCTTTGATCCACAGCGGAATATCCTTCAACAACTTTCCCCTTAGCCCTGAGTGGAAGACAACCTCAGCTTTCGAGAAGGACTGATAGCACTCAGCAGCAAACTCCACAGCGTATCCTTCCAACGTGGTCCTTACCCAAAAATCCACTGCACGGGTTAGTTCAGTGTCTACCCGATGCAGTGCCACCAGGTCTTCGTGCGTCCACCTGCGGTTTATCTTCCGCAAGCCTTCTTGGGGCAGCGTCGCTCGTAACCTCCGCAACCAATTGTAAAGGTCCGTAGGGAACCTTCCCCAAAAAATTTCGTACGTATCACTGGCTGAATCAGAGAAAAGAACGAGCTCCTTGATCGTCGCCTCCTTTTTCTTGGTCAGCTCTGCTTGCTGAGCAATGAACTGGTCAAGATGATCATCCCACCATCGCCGTATCGCTCCTTCAAAGATCCTCGATACCATGATCTAGATCCCCTCAGAACATGCAGGTCCCAGCAACGGAACCATTTTTTGGCGAGAAGTCAGGTCTCGCGGACAAGACCCAGGTTCAAGAGTTGTGGCCAACAAAGGGGTCCGGTGTAGTCTAGGAACACGCCGGCATTTTCACCCTGCTCAGGAGAGCAGTGCGTCTCACCTGAGGCGTGCCGCAACCACATGCAAAAGGGGATGAGATCAATGGCAAGGAACGAATCCGCAACTAAAGAAAGACGGTGCATCCATTCGTATACAAAGTTATATGCGCAAGATCACTTAATAAACATTCAGACATTCATAAATAAAATTTTAAACCAGCATAAACGCATTACATTCACATGAACATCCTATTGAGACAGCAACTTTCCATTGTATTAATCTCTTGGCCCAATACATGATTACATGGCATTCCCACCAATAGCTACAAATCTGATACAGACGGGTTACAGAATAGAAAGGTAGAATAGAAGATAAGAAACCCTATGAAGAACATGCATGAATCCTCCGCAGACGCCCTGCGCGTCTTTCTCTATCTCGAGCCTCGCAACCTCTTCAGCATCTATTCGACTCTCAGCATTCAACAACCTTTTCAGCCGGGTGACTGTTATTTATTCACCCGCCCTCGTGACTATCGGCTCCTCTGCATCTTCACTTCGGCTTCTCTCAGCTTCTCTTCTGATGTCTATGTGTTCCACTTTCTGTTTTCTGCTGTGTTTCCTTCATCTGCACTTGTCTCTGTTCTATCTCCAGCTATCGAGTGCTTTCGCGCCACCTTGGTAGCTCCGCAACTCCTGGTAGTTGCGGCGCGGTCGCGGTTGCCATGTGTATTTATTCCGCAACTCAAAAAGGGTCAAAACTCAAAATGTCTTGGCCAAGACTTCAAAATTAAACAAAAACAAGGGCCCCAACAGTTTGCAATGTTTCTTAACCAAATAAACAAGCACAATAATAAGAAATACATTAAACTCTACTACTATTGGAGATTATCTCAGGTTGAATATCAATACATGTATTTAGGCTAAACCCATAACAGAGTATATAAACATTTTTGTGCTAGTAGATCCATAGCTTTGATAATCATGACTGGGGGAATTCACTGAGAGGGGAAGCATCCCTTTTTTATTGATGTAAAATGGGGAGAAGCATGAAGACAGGGGGGCAACATGATAACAGGGGGAACACTTTATGAGATGTTTTTTCCATCAATAATAGAGGGGGATATATTTAGAAGAAAATTGTTATTGATATCAAAGGAGACACCAGATCAAGCTAATCATGGTATAGGATCGTAGAGGATAGAAATCCATTTCCAACAAGCATTTACTTTCCTCATAACTCATAGTTTTATATAAAATGAATTTACAAGTTGATAAATTATATTTTTGAATTCATCCAACATGAGCCTACATAAAATCAAATCAGCTCCCTCCAATAGACGTGTTTGTTCATGAATGGTTGACGTGTATAAATAAGAGGAGATCACTCCTCATTCGAGAAAAAAAACTCAATTGAGATACATAAAATAAAGATTCATATCTGAGGTAGAGAAAAGGGTTATAACTCATAAACCAAGGAGATGGAGCAAATAAGACTAGGGTTTTTGGTTGGGTTTTCTATGGGTTTTTTCATGGTTCTCTAGAACATATTCTCGACACTCATTATAAGCAATTTTCGGTTGTATTTGGAACCAAATAATAGGTTTCTTTTAATTAATTTATGAAGAAGTATTATTTGTGAGATTTTGGAGTAATATTTTTTTGTGACTCTTTTGGAGGACTTCAACCTTGTTGTGCATGAATTAGCCATTAAAGGAACATGACTTCGACCCTCCTTAAAGGAGTAGTCCTCTGCAATCTCAGCCCTAGGAGAAGGCCTTTGTAACTAACCCTTGATTTAAATTGGGACCTATAAGAAAATATTTTTTCCAATTCTATGTAGCTCGAGTCTAAGGCTTGTGCAAATATCTATTTCAACCATTTTCCAGACATGTGGAGACCTCAAATTTTGACTTTTTTTGTGCCTTAGTCCAGAGACAAATTTTTATACTTTTGTAGCACCTTGGAACAATCATCTTTGTGATATTTTTGTGGAAATTTTAGCAGTCGCATCTATTGGAATGATAGACTTGGCATACAAACTTGTAGGAAAATTTTTAATTACAACCTTTAGGAGCAGACCTCATTTTGAAGAATTTTAAACACTTTCCTAAAGACAATCCTTGAAGACAACCATTGAAGATACCTGAGAAGTCTTGTTGGAGTAGATTATAGAGGAAACCTTGAAGCCATACCTATACTCAAATTTGGAGCAGCCCTCTTGTACTCTTTGGAATATAATTGAATACCTTGAATATAGAGTTGAAGTATACTTATTGAAGCTCATTGAAGACTTCTTTGTTGCAAGTTTGTTGGAAATATGATGCAGGATGTTGTCCTTGATGGCAACCCACTGAATGAAGATGAAGACATTTGACTGTTGACATGTGTTGTCCTTGATGGCAATCCACCTGATGAAGTTATGCTTGACTTGATGGACTTAGTAAATGATGTAAATCTGATGTGATATGATGTTTGTTGACAATATGATGCTAAGTGTTGTCCTTGAAAGGCAACCTACTTGATGAAGATGATGACAAATTACTTGATGAAGTTGTGCTTGAGAGAATATGTTCCTGATGAAGAAAATATGATGTTTCTACAGTGTGTACAGAAGGCAATGAAGAAAGGAATTCAGAATGTGCTCAAAGAATGATGAAAAGAGTATGTCTCTATGTATACGCGGATATTCCTAGGTGAAGTCGCGTATGCACGCGGAAAAGAACGTGCCAAGTCGCGTATGGGCTAAAGCGCTCAAAAAGTGCAAAACCAAGGGTAACGACCATGGTATTGACCCATTGTATTGGGTAATGATCCGCCTAATTGACCCCGTCCAGGTTGTTTTGGGCTCATGGTATTGCTTTGGCCCATGGTATTGAAAAAGGATAAACCTATATAAGGAGAAGAAATTCATTGTGCAAATGATGAGTGTGGGTGCAAGATGTCTGAGCTTGAATGAATACTTCTCTCTGAAGTAGATCTGATTGGAAAGGGTTACACTTGAAGATAAATCTGAATGTATGATGCACCAATGATGAAGAAGGGGATCTAGATCTGAAATGCACTTGTATTTACTAGATCTGCTTATGGAAGGCCTAGATCTGTGATGAGGCGAACATCTAGGCGAACATCCGTCTGAAGTGAAAGGGTAAATCTGAACTGAATATCTGATCTGAAGAAGTATGCTGCTCTGGAATAATTGAAGATCTATACGCTACTTCGACGCGGAGGAAGCGCGTATATACGCAGCTTCAGCGAAGAGAAAGCGCGTATGCGCAATAAAATATACACTGAGGTATACGCCGGTTTGTGTGGACGGAAGCGCGTATATACGCGAAATCAGTGAAGTAAAAGAGCGTATGCAAACTAGGGTTTGCTGAAGCAAGGGGTATGAAATATCTGAGCTGTTCTGCTGTGTTTATGCTATCTGATCTATGTTGATATGTATCTGTTGATGATGTATGGTTGTGCTTAAAAGTATGGAAAGGGTCCAGTATGAAAATATGATGAAATGTGGCCTGCAAGTGTTGTTCTATTGAAGTGGTTGGATCCAGTGTGAAAATTGATGAAACGTGGTCCAAGGTGGTGCTGAGGGTTGTAGCCTTCGGTCAGGGGGTTGTAGCTCCCTTCCAGGTGAGGCTGGTAAACGAGATCAGGGGGTCGTAGCTCCCTTCCAGGAGAGGCTGGTAAACGAGTCAGGGGGTTGGAGCTCCCTTCCAGGAGTGGCTGGTAAACGAGCGCAGGTGGGTGCCTGCGTGCTGGTCAAGTCTGCACCAGCACATATGTTGTAACATGTTTTCTCTATAATAAAAATATTGAAGGCTGAGCAACTGCAGCGGTGGTTTTCTCCCGATTTGGGTTTCCACCTAAAAATCCCGGTGTTCATGTGTGATGCTTTGTGTGATGGTTTATTCTGTTCTTACTGCACCTGTTTACTGTTTATTGAACATCTGATGAATGAATGATGGAATAATATAAGTGAAGATTTAATAACAGATCTAGATCTCTGTGTATACGCTAGTTTCATAAAGGGGATCCGCGTATATACGCTAGTTTACTGAAGGAAAGTAGCGTATGGGTTTTAAGGAATGAAAAAGTAAAAAGTTTTGAATATGCAGTAAATACTGATTCACCCCCCCCTCTTAGTATTTTTCCCAACAAAGTTTGGAGTATCTATTGAGTTGACAGTTGAGAGCAGAATTTGGGCTCCCTCTTGGACATAACTAGGAATGTAGAAGCAACCTTATTGAAGGCTTGTTAAGGAATATCTAAACCTTTGTTGGAGAAAACCTAAGAAGACTCATTGAAGGCAAGTTTTGAAGACTTATTTTGAGGCATGTTTGGAAGATCTTCTTCTAGAAAAATAGAGAAAACACAAATATCCTTGGAGATGCTTTCCATGAATATTGAAGACTTGTTTGAATTGACCATGTAATGAGTGTCTTGAAATTTTTTATTGAAGTGGATCTTAGAGCATTAACATTGTTGAATAACCTTCAAGACTTGTTGGAAAAACTTTTGGAAGTCATGAAGAATACATTGAAATCACCTTGAATAATTGAAGTAGATTGAGAGGGTTGTAGTCCTCACACAAGGTTTTAGCTTTATGGAAGACCATGTTGGAGCCTAGACTTGAGGATTGGAGTCCTCAAGAAATGAAGTTGGAGCTTGGACTTGAAATGAGGATTGGAGTCCTCACCTAGGGTTGGTACCTTGGAGAAGTAGAAAAAAATATTGTATAGGTTGAGAGTCTGAATTATTGTAAAAGAGGCTTGAAGTACTCAACATTCTCATTAATAAATCATTTTTTTTATTTCTAAATTATGTTCTGTAAATAAGTGATCTTAACTGGATTAAAATAGCAATTGTAAATGAAATATTGATTCACCCCCTTCTTATTATTTCTAACAAAAACCATTTATTTATCAAATTTTGTCTAGGGTAGTTTCTCGCCTTTTATACATACTTTATCCTTCGATATGTGTCAATATTTACAAATGTTAAGTCGATCATTCGAACATGCAAAATATTTCCACTACTGAAAAAAAACCCCGAGTGGCGCACCCATGAATTGAACCATTAAGTCATCGTTGAATAAATCCTTCAAGACTTGTTGGAGAAACTTTTGGAAGTCGTGAATAAGACATTGAAATCACCTTGAAGGATTGAAGTAGATTTAGAGGGTTGGAGTCCTCACACAAGGTTTTAGCTTTTTGGAAGACCAAGTTGGAGCCTAGACTTCCAGTTTGGAGCCTGGACTTGAGGATTGGAGTCCTCATGAAGAAACCAAGTTGGAGCTTCGACTTGAAGTGAGGATTGGAGTCGTCACCTAAGGTTGGTACCTTGGAGAAGTAGAAAAAATTATTGTACAGGTTGAGAGCCTAAATTATTATAAAAGAGGGTTTAAATAATCAAAATTCTCATTAATAAAATCATTTTGTTTATTTTTCAATTTGTGTTATGTAAATAAGTTATCTTAACTGGATTAAAATAGAAATTGTAAAAGAAATATTGATTCACCCCCTTCTTAGTATTTCCAACAAAAACCATTTAGTTATCGAAGTTTGTCTAGTCCAATTTCTCACCTTATCTATATACTTTATCCTTAGATATATATATCAATATTTACAGATGTTAAGTCGATCATTCGAACATGCAAAATCTTTCTACTACTGAAAAAAACCCCGAGTGGCACGTCCATGATTTCAGCCATTAAGTTATCGTGTATTATACCTACTCAAAAAAGAAAATGAATTCTCATCATAATTATCAACTATAAATTGAAAGCTCAATTAAATTGAAGTGTGCAATGCCAATAAGTAGAAAGATCATGCAATTTGTTAATTTTTATTAAAAACAAAAATTTAATAATCTCACATCATAACATTTTGATTATATATATAATTTAAAATTAAGTGTAACTTTAATTTATATATTTGTCATATTATTCATTATTTTAATTATAGATTTCGTGTTTGTCTATTGGTTCTTTAAACAAAAAGACAAATCCAATGGTAAGAATAGATTTCAAATGCATAATCAAAATATTTACATGCAAATTCAAAAGTAATCATTAGTTATTGTATTTTTACTTTTATATTGATTATTATATGCTTTCTTTTATATTAGATTATAAGAAATTTATACAAAACATAACACTAATAGCTCCTTTTTGACGCTGTAAAATGTTAGATTAAGAGGTTGAAATGTTCTATTTTTAAATTGAATTAAATATTGGAATGTTGTAAAATGTATTTTTACACTATTTTGTTATATTTGTTATAATTTTGTTATAATTTGCACAAAAGTGAACGTGTGTGGGCATTCTTTTAGCTCTCAAACCTATAACACAATGATTTCTTAACAATATATATATATATATATATAATCGTTTGTCTTTTTAATTAAAAATAAACACCCAAAAATAGTCTTCCTCAAATTACTTATTGAAAGGGGTGTTTTAAGGTTGACTATCAACAAAAGCCTCATGAGCATTATTTTTAACTCTCAAATCTATAATACAATGAATTTTTAACAATTATATATATATATATATATATATATATATATATTCAAACATATTAAAAATATTAATGTAGTTGATATAGCTGAAAAGTTTATTTATATTACCATTATTAAATATATATTAATAAAAATATTATTATTATTAAAATAAAATTGTTATTATTATTATTAAATAATAATTATAGAATAATATCAATTTCAAATTATATAATATAGTTTAATATTTAATTTTATGTTATCTAAAATAGTATTTAATTTTTTCGGATGCGGGTGATAGACGCTAACTGGAGCCACTTGGACGCTAGGTGGTAGGGCACCTGTCTTCCCCATGCATCTGGACATGACCGCCCAAGATGTTTTAAATGTCGGAGCGTGGGGCATTTACCTGCCACCCCCGCCAACCTCCCAACGACGTCCTCTACATTAATCTTCATCTGCTGCACATTAACATTGTTCATCCTGCCTTGGCCGCCTCCCATTGCCCTTAAATCTGCCATCCCTTATCCTTATTCCACCATTTGCCTCTCCCTTTGGCTCTGCACAGACGCACGTGGTGTCTCCGCCAAACCTTGGCTCCTCTGCTTTGTTCCCTTCCCCTTTGTTAGCCTATCCTTGGATTACAACACCCTAGCTGCTCCAGTGGATGCTCCATCGACTCAACTCTATTCTTAGGCCCACTCCTCCACCATGCCCAGAAGACATCGAATGAGGAGCCGCAGAGAAGGGAAGCATCGTCTTCCCTTCAAGCCTCCCACCTCGGCCTCTACGAGCAGTACGGTGAATTTTTATGCCGATTGGGAGGAGCCAGAAATCCTCGACCCCATCACTCCCTCTGCCCATCTGTCTCTCCACCTTTTGACTATCCTTCTGAACCCTTTAGCTCCGGCCTCTGCCCCAGGAAAAGACCCAGAAAGTCCACCATTTCGTCTGCTCCTGCCTTCTCCCCCCACAAAATGAAGGCCTTACTGGTGCAGAGCGCTTCAAGCAGTGACCATGATAGTTTGAGCTCAGACGAAGAAGGAACCTTTGTAGATGCTGACACTCATGCGACCTCTTCCATTTCACCTATTGCCCAAGTTATGCTTCTCCCCCCGTCAACATCCCACTCGTCCAAGCAGGAGGAGGACGAGTCAGATTATTGCATGCGGGATTGTGGAAGAGCCACTCCATCCTCCATAAAATAATGATAGCTCTCCATAAGCTTAATTGGTGGGTGCTCATCTCTTTTTCCAGTCATATTTTGTTATTTCAAGGTTTCTAGTGTTCTGGTTCTGTCTAGTGTTTTGGTTTTGTCCTAAACTTATAACTTGTCAAGATGGTTTCCCACTATGGGCATCTCATTATCAACTCTCTTTGCTCTACTCTTGGGTTGGTTTCCCCATCTAGAGTAGCCCTTTTTTTGAGTTTTTGATACTAAAACTTCCCTCCGTAATTGGCCTGCCAACTATGGAGGACGAGAAATGTAATTTTCGGAACTGTATGATATAATAGAAGTAGCCTAATTTAGAAAAAAAAAAAAAGTATTAATTTTTAAGTTATCTAGTATTAATCTTAATAAAAATAATTATTTAGTAATAAAAATAAGTCTTTTCGTAAATGTGGTTGAGATACATATAAGGCTTCATTTGTATCTATGACAGAAGCCATTGATAAATATATAATAACGATGTAGTCTAACTTATAGACGAAATAACATTTTTCATCGGAATTCGCCAAATTCCAGCAATACAATTTCAAGGTATTTTATTGTTTAAAATGCATTTTTAAATGCATAAATGGATTCAGGACCCTGAAAAACCCATGGGGCACTTGAATTATGCATATTAAACAATTTAAACTCAAGCTTTTAAAAGATCTATCAGATTTTGATTAAAATTAACCAGAAAAAAATATCGTGAAAAAGGCCATTTCATCTATAACAATACTATTTTAAAATAAATATATTAAATTAAATAAAAATAATATTCAATTAATAATAATAATAATAATAAGTTATTAATAAATAATTAATTAATTAATAAATAAAAAACAATTAATTAATTATTTTTAATCATTTTTAATATTTTTTATAGAAAAATATAAATATTTGTTTATATTTTATTTAATAATTACTATTATTATTTTATTTTTTAAGTCGGTCAACAAACATGCATTATATTATCAAAAGAAAATTAAGTACAAAAAACATCTCCCAAGACCCTTTCTTCTCATGCCAGATAGATTTAGAGAGCATAGGGCCTGGAGGAAAATAGTTACACCCAATATTAGAGTTTATTTATGTTAGGCCTATTGGCATTACCATACATTTACCAAAAATGAGCCACATCTACAATAATAAAAGCCTCTCAAGGACGTGGATTAGGTGGAAATACATGAGGGGCAACAAAGAGCATTGCATGATCATGCATATGGAAGTCAATGTGTTCAATCCTCGCCTCCAGAGTGCAAAGGTGATCGTTGGTGTGCTGGTGGTGTCATCAGAGGCTTTCCAAATTGTTGAGGATTTCATTCTGGATGTGTTTAACATCATTAGTATAAGCCACCAGTTCGTTTCAGTCCTCATAGCATTGGTTCCTCATTCTATCAATATTCAATTGGACATTATGCAGTTGTTATGCGATCATTTCTAAGGTGACTCGAGCTACAACTTTCCCTAGAGAGTGAACAATATAAATGGTCGCATGATTAGGAGATCACGTCCATAGTTCAAAAATGCTCAAAAATGAAAGTGCTCAAAAATGTTTGCAACCTGGCGCCATAAATGGTTCGCAAAACAGAGGTCGTATGCATAAGTTATGAAGGTTTGAAAAGCCCAGTAAACTCCAAAAACTGGACCTTTGACTCAGTTTGACTTTATATAGAAATTTTGTAAAAAAATATATTTTGCAAAAAAAATTATATTAAGGTTTTTTTCGGCCTATTAGTGGGCACCACGTGGACTGCCTGAAGGCTGCCACATGGCCCCAAGTTAGAATTCATGAGGCATATTGCAAAATTATGGAGTCAGTAGGAATGGAACCCGAGACCTCCAGTTCGCATGCAGGAGTGTGTGGTCGTTCGGGCCACGAGTCGTTCTTGTTATGTTATTGTTGCAATTCAAATTTAAAATGACATCAAGTTTTGCACCGATGGTAAGGGGGCCAACCCCCACTTGATGGGACCTCCCGTCGCGACAAAGCGTTAACATTTTGACAGTTACAACCTTATCCGCGCGGGTATAAAGGCACATGTGACCATGACTATTTAATTCAACAGTTCATTCAATGGTTTACGGGCAGCTACTCTGACGGTTTCGACGGTAGGTCATGTGACCACTACCACCTAACGTTTAATGCGGCAGACAAGGAACCAACAATTCTGGCTTCAACACATCGGTGGCCTAGCCAACGATTATGGCGGGAGGGTCATGTGACCACTCCTCGCCTAACTTTAATGCCAGCCCTTAACTGTCTGGCGGAATTGGGAGCGCGCCCCCAGATTTGGGGCTTTCTAATTAATTTAACTCCATTTATCTAATAGTCTCCACATTTAGTGGAGTTTTCCTAGGTGTCACTGGGAAAGATGCATGGAGAAGCCAAATTTTGACCAATTTTTGGAAACAAGAGTCTACCTAGACTAATTTAGAAATTATTAACACATTGGTAGATATTTCAGAGCCATCAGAGGTCATATTGTGCAAGTTTATCTTTAGGAGAGGTCAAGGAGCCATTAAGGCCACTAGGGTGTTTTCAGTGTATTGAGCATCCACTATCTGTTTTCTACAAATGAATAGTCATTCCTAACTAATTCGAGCATTTTGAAGCCATTTTTATAGAGAGCACAACCATTTAAGGCTTTATTTCACATGTATTTACCATTTTTTAGAAATAAGATATGAGGGACATGCCATTGGGAGCTAGACCAACAAATGTGGCCCAGGAGGGGTGAATTTCTTCATCAAATTTGCTGAGTATTGTTACATGTGATGTTTAATTCTCTGTTATTTACTGTTGTACAGTGTTTTACAAGAAATTTACATGCTTTAACCTCACACAGAAATATGTTTAACTAAGTTAAAACCATTTGTTTCACCAACAAACTTCAGAGAACCTTATGCACAAAATTTAATTACTGTTTGGATACTTAGCACAACAAAAATAATACATTCCATTCAGATCAAGTTGGTATCAGAGCCCAGGTTTGAGTATTAGACAGAGGTAGAGTTTTACTCTTAGTATTATTATTTTTCAAAGTTTGTTTAACAGTTAGCAAGGGTTTTCATGATTACTAGGCTGAAGCTTAAGAGAGGAGAAGGTCAATTGGCGGAGACTTTATGTAATCCACAGCCAAGGAGGGAAAGAGTGCCATTATCTCCACCTTCAATTTCACCTCAAAGAGAAGCAAAAGAAGCCATAAGCATGACTTCAAGGGAAGGAGAAATCCTTGAATAATTTGATCCCAAGGAGGAAGAAAGAGTGTTCAGAAAAGCATTCCTTGACTTGACTAAAATAGTGAGAGTTCTTTACTAATAAAGAAATGAAAAACTTGAAGGAGAAGGGTCCAAAATTCACAAGGAAGGAGAGGGATCTTGAGGAGGCCATAATGATGAAGAGAAATCCAAGAAGGGTAATGGAGGAAATGGATACAGTGGAAAGTCGCCATCATCACCCTCATATTCATCTTCATCAACCTCTACATCATCTTCAGTACATCATTCTCACAAAGTCAAGAACACGGGTAAAAGTCCTTTTCTTAAACTTGATGTTAAGTTTCAATTGCCAATGTTTGATGGTGAAGTGAATGCAGAAAAGCTAGATAATTGGATTAGGAAATTATAGGTCTATTTTAGAATTCAAATTTTTCATGATGACGAAACCAAAATCCAACTAGCTTCATTGAGAATGGAAGGTGCAACACTTGTTTTGTGGGAATCCAAGACAAAGGAGGAGATTAAAAAACATGGTAAGATTATTTTATCATGGGCTGATTTCATTTCTGCAATAAAACAACAGTTTTATCCATTAGCTCACATGCAAAAAGCCATAATGGACTGGAAAAATTTTAAATAATTGAAAGGAAAAAATGTTCAAGTTTATACCCAAGAATTTAGAAAAAGAGCTCTTTTACTAGGAATAGATTTGCATAGCCAAGACACTTTACTCAAGTATATAGGAGGTTTACATACTTACCTAAGACATACCATTCTCATGTTCAACCCTACAAGTCTAGATGAGGTTTGTGTTCAAGCCACACATTTAGAGGCAAGGGGAAAACAAAATTTAGATGGGAATGAAGAAAGTGAGTTTAAAGGAAAATGGAAGAAAAAGAGAAATGAAAATTATAGAAAAGAGAAGGGAAACTTTTTCTGCAAATATTGTTCTAAAACAAGCCATGATGAGGACCATTGTTGGAAACTTCATCCAGAGTTGAAACCAGAACATTTTAAAGCCAAAGATATATCCAAGGAGAAAGGCAAGACAGTTGCAATAGCTGAACAAGACCTAGGGTCAGAATCAGGACATGAAACAAAAATCATAGCTATGGCACTAAATAACTTGAAGGGGAAAGAGATTGTAAATAAACCCAGTTCTGTTATTTCTAACTGTCACATAGAAGCTCCAAGTGAAGAGAAGATAATTGAGTTGTTTCATGTGAGGGTCATTTCCACACATACCAAGGTTGACACACTATTTGATAGTGGGTCGCAAGAGAACATTATTTCTGAAGACTTGGTCAAGAAACAAAATCTTGAGACCATTCCACATCCGAAACCATATCCTCTTGGTTGGATTTGTAAGGATGTAAATTTACAGGTTTCAAAGAAGTGCATGTTGCGCTTTGCAATAACAACACATTTTATTGACACAGTTGAATTAGATGTTGTTCTGCTTGATATTACAGGTGTGGTGTTGGGAAGTGCTTACTTGTATGATAGGAAAGCTATCTTACATCTCCATGAGAACAAGTGTCATTTATTCAAGGATGGAAAGGAGTTTATTATGAGAGCTCATCGCAAAAAAACTAGACTCTTCTTTAGTGAATGCAAGGCAGATGAAGAGGCTCGTCAATGCAAGTCAAAACTTGAAATTGATGATGATTAAACAAAGGGAAGTTGTATATAATCCTTTTCATGTAAATGCTGATGCTCAGTTTGAAAGTATGTTGTATTTGAAAGAAGATGACAAGCAGTTGCAGCAATTGTCTTTGGTGTCGATCGGTGCGGAAAACAAAGTTTCAGTGCAAGAAGGTGAAAAGGTCCAAGAGAGGGTAAAGCAACCTAGCAAAGAAGGCACAAAGTGCTGCAATGATCATTGCTGGTTTCAGAAAGGCATGGTACAATGGCGAGAAAACTTAGTCAAGAATCGACACAAGTACAAGGCTAATTCAGCAAAAAATCGCCATAAGGACAGGATCCAAGGTGAAAGTAATTTTCAGTTTCTTTTGTTTATAGACCAATGTAGAAATAGTGTGTTTACTTCAAAGTTAAGTTGCTACTCTGCAAATTTCGAAAATGTGCAGCATGACAATGTCAATTCAACAACAATTGGTCAACGAAATCAAGGAAAAAATTGTAGTTTCATGAAAAGCTCCAATTTATGAAATCGGGGAAATATCAGTGGATTAATATTAGAAGAGTGGGAACACACTCTCCTCATCTTCATGTTCAGTAGTCCAGAGAGCTTTTGGGGTCCAAAAGCTTCCCAGTGGGGAGGTGTGATCAGGAGATCATGTCCATAGTTTAAAAATGCTCAAAAATGAAAGTGCTAAAAAATGTTTACAACCTGAGCGACCGGAAAGGTCTCATCGCTGTGATTATGGTGCCATGAACGGTTCGAAAAACAGAGGTCGTATGCATAATTTATGAAGGTTTTAAAAGCCCAGTGAACTCCAAAAACTGGACCTTTGACTCAATTTGACTTTAGATAGAAATTTTGTAAAAATAATATATTTTGCAAAAAACTTTATACTAAGTTTTTTTTCGGCCTATGAGTGTACGCCACATGGCCTGCCCAAAGGCTACCACATGGCCCCAAGCCAAAATTCATGAGGCATACTTCAAAATTATGGAGTCAGCGGGAATGGAACCCGAGACCTCTAGTTCGCGTGCAGGAGTGCACGACCGTTCGGGCCACGATTTGTTCTTCTTATGTTATCGTTTCATTTCAAATTTAAATGACATCAAGTTTCATGCCGGTGGTAATGGGGCTAGCCCTCGCTTGATGGGACCTCACGCTACGACCAAGCACTAATGTTCCGACGGTTACAACCTTATCTGCACGGGTATAAAGGCACATGTGACCACGACTATTTAAGTTGAAATTTCATTCAATGGTTTACAGGCAGCTACTCCGATGATTTCGGTGGTAGGTCATGTGACCACTACCACCTAACGTTTAATGCGACTGACAAGGAACCAGCAGTTCCGGGTTCCAACACATCGGTGGCTTAGCTGATGATTACGGCGGGAGGGTCCTGTGACCACTCCACACCTAAATTTAATGCCAACCCTTAGCTTTCTGGCGGAATTGGGAGCGCGCCCCCAGATTTGGGGCTTTCTAATTAATTTAACTCCAGTTATCTAACAGTCTCCACATTTAGTGGAGTTTTCCTATGTGTTACTGGGAAAAATGCATGGAGAAGCCAATTTTTTACCACTTTTTGGAAATAAGAGTCTACCTAGACTAATTTCAACATTATGAACACATTGGTAGATGTTTCAAAGCCATTAGAGGTCATATTGTGCAAGTTTAGCTTCAGGAGAGGTCAAGGAGCCATTAGGGTGTTTTTAGTGTATTGAGCATCCATTATTTGTTTTTTGCAAATGAATAGTCATTCCTGACTAATTAAAGCATTCTAAAGATTTTTTTACAGAGAGAATAATGATTTGAGGCTTTATTTCACATGTACTTACCATTTTTTAGCAATAAGATATGAGGGACATGCAATTGGGAGCTGGACCAGTAGATGTAGCCCAGGAGGGGTGAATTTCTTCATCAAATTTGTTGAGTAATGTTACATGTGATGTTTAATTCTCTATTATTTACTGTTGTACAATGTTTTACAAGAAATTTACATGCTTTAACCTCACACATAAATTTGTTTAACTAAGTTAAAACCATTTGTTTCACCCACAAACTTCAGAGAACCTTATGCACACAATTTAATTACGGTTTGGATACTTAGCACAGAAAAACTAATACATTCCATTCAGATCAAGTTGGTATCAGATCCCAGGTTTGATCATTAGACAGAGCTAGAGTTTTACTCTCAGTATTGCTTTTGTGCAAAAAAAATTTAACAGTTAGCAAGGGTTTTCACGCTTACTAGGTTGAAGCTTAAGAGAGGAGAAGGTCAATTGGTGGAGACTTTAAGTAATCCACAACCAAGGAGGGCAAGAGTGCCATTATCTCCACCTTCAATTTCACCTCAAATAGAAGCAGAAGAATCCATAAGCATGACTTCAAGGGAAGGAGAAATCCATGAAGAAGTTGATCCCAAGGAGGAAGAAAGAGTGTTCAGAAAATCATTCCTTGAATTGAATGAAATGGTGAGAGTTCTTTACCAAGAAAGAAATGAAAAAATTGAAGGAGAAGGGTCCAAACTTCACAAGGAAGTAGAGGGATCTTCAGGAGGCCATAATGATGAAGAGAAATCCAAGAAGGGTAATGGAGGAAATGGATACAGTGGAAAGTCACCATCATCATCCTCATCTTCATCTTTATCAACCTCTACAACATATTCAGTATATCATTCTCACAAAGTCAATAACATGGGTAAAAGTCCTTTTCTTAAACTTGATGTTAAGTTTCAATTTCCAATGTTTGATGGTGAACTTAATGCAGAAAAGCTAGATAATTGGATTAGGCAACTAGAGGTCTATTTGAGAATTCAAAATTTTCATGATGACGAAACCAAAATCCAACTAGCTTCATTGAGAATGGAAGGTGCAACACTTTTTTGGTGGGAATCCAAGACAAAGGAGGAGATTAAAAAACATGGTGAGATTATTTTATCATGCGCTGATTTCATTTCTGCAATACAACAACACTTTTATCCATTAGCTCACATGCATAAAGCCATAATGGACAGGAAAAATTTTAAACAATTGAAAGGACAAAATGTTCAAGTTTATACCCAAAAATTTAGAAGAAGAGCTCTTTTACTAGGAATAGATTTGCATAGCCAAGACACTTTACTCAAGTATATAGGAGGTTTACATACTTACCTAAGACATAACATTCTCATGTTCAACCCTACAAGCCTAGATGAGGTTTGTGTTCAAGCCACACATTTAGAGGTAGGGGAAACAAAAATTTAGATGGGAATGAGGAAAGTGAGTTGAAAGGCAAATGGAAGAAAAAGAGAAATGAAAATTCTAGAAAATAGAAGGGAAATTTTTTTTGCAAAAACTTTTCTAAAACAAGCCATGATGAGGACCATTGTTGGAAACTTCATCCAGAGTTGAAACCAGAAATTTTTAAGGCCAAAGATAAAGCCAAGGTGAAAGGAAAGACAGTTGCAATAGCTGAACAAGACCTAGGGTCAGAATCAGGACATGAAACAAAAATCATAGCTATGGCACTAAGAACTTGAAGGGTAAGAGATTGTAAATAAACCCAGTTCTAGTATTTCTAACTGTCACATAGCAGCTCCAAGTGAAGAGAAGAGAATTGAACTGTTTCATGTGAGGGTCATTTCCAAACATACCAAGGTTGACACAATATTTGATAGTGGGTCGCAAGCGAACCTTATTTTTGAAGACTTAGTCAAGAAACTAAATCTTGAGACCATTCCACATCCGAAACCATATCCTTTCAGTTGGATTTGTAAGGATGCAAATTTACAGGTTTCAAAGAAGTGCATGTTGCACTTTGCAATAACAACACATTTTATTGACATGGTTGAATTAGATGTTGTTCCACTTGATATTACAAGTGTGGTGTTGGGAAGTCCTTACTTGTATGACAGTAAAGATATCTTCCATTTCCATGAGAACAAGTATCATTTATTCAAGGATGGCAAGGAGTTTATTATGAGAGCTCATCACAAAAAACTAGACTCTTCTTTAGTGAATGCAGGGCAGATGAAGAGGCTCGTCAATGCAAGTCAAAACTTGACATTGATGATGATTAAACAAAGGGAAGTTGTATACAATCATTTTCATGTAAATGCTGAAGTAAATAATGAATTCCTTCAATTTGAAAGCAGGTTGTCTTTGAAAGAAGATGACAAGAAATTGCAGCAATTGTCTTTGGTGTCGATCGGTGCGGAAAAAAAAGTGTCAATGCAAGAAGGTGAAAATGTCCAAGAGAGAGTAAAGAAACCTAGCAAAGAAGGCACAAAGTTCAGCAATGATCATTGTTGGTTTCGAAAAGGCATGGTACAATGGTGAGAAAACTTAGTCAAGAATCGACACAAGTACAAGGCTAATTCAACAAAAAATCGCCATAAGGACAGGATGCAAGGTGAAAATAATTTTTAGTTTCCCTTGATTATAGTCCAATGTAGAAACAATGTGTTTACTGCAAAATTAAGTTGCTACTATGCAAGTTTCAAAAATGTGCAGCATGACAATGTCAAAGTCAGCAATAGTTGGTCAATGAAATCAAGGAAAAAATTGTAGTTTCATGAAAAGCTCCAATTAATGAAATCAAGGAAATTTCAACAGATTAAGATTAAAAGAGTGGGGACACAGTCTCCTCATCATCATGTTCAGTAGTGCAGAGAGCTTTTGGGGTCCAAAATCTTCCCAGTGGGGAGGTGTGATTAGGAGATCATGTCCATAGTTCAAAAATGCTCAAAAAGGAAAGTGCTCAGAAATGTTTGCAACCTGAGTGATCGAAAGGGTCTCGTCGTTGTGATTCTGGCACCATGAACGGTTCGCAAAATAGAGGTCATATGCAGAATTTATGAAGGTTTGAAAAGCAGTAAACTCCAAAAACTGGACCTTTGACTCAGTTCACTTTATATAGAAATTTTGTAAAAATATATATATATTTTCCAAAAAAAAATTTAACTAAGGTTTTTTCGGCCTATGAGTGGACACCATGTGGCCTTCCCAGAGGCTGCCACGTGGCCCCAATCCATAAGTCATGAGGCATATTGCAAAATTATGGAGTCAGCGGGAATGGAACCCGAGACCTCTACTTTGCGAGCAGGAGTGCGCGATTGTTCGGGCCACGAGTCGTTATTGTTATGTTATCGTTGCAGTTCAAATTTAAAACAACATCAAGTTTCGCGCCAGTGGTAAGGGGGCCAGCCCCCGCTTGATGGGACCTCCCACCGCGACTAAGCGTTAACATTGCAATGGTTACAACCTTATCCGCGCGGGTATAAAGGCACATGTGACCACGAATATTTAAGTCGGCAGTTCATTCAACGGTTTACGAGAAGCTACTCTGACGGTTTCGACAATAGGTCATGTAACCACTACCACCTAACGTTTAATGCGGCGAACAAGGAACCAGCAGTTCCGGGTTCCAACACATCGGTGGCTTAGCCGACAGTTACGGCGGGAGGGTCATGTGACGACTCCCCGCCTAACATTAATGCCAGCCCTTAACTGTCCAGCGGAATTGGGAGTGCGACCCCATATTTTGGGCTTTCCAATTAATTTAACTCTAGTTATCTAACATCTCCACATTTAGTGGAGTTTTCCTAGGTGTCACTGGGAACAATGCATGGAGAAGCCAATTTTCGACTAATTTTTGGAAACAAGAGCCTACCTAAACTAATTTCGACATTCTGAACACATTGGTAGAGGTTTTAGAGCCATCAAAGATCATCTTGTGCAGTTTTAGCTTCAGGAGAGGTCAAGGAGCCATTAGGGAAATTAAGGTGTTTTCAGTGTATTGAGCATCCATTATTTGTTTTCTGCAAATGAATATTCATTCCTGACTAATTCAAGCATTCTAAAGTTTTTTTGATAGAGAGCACAGCCATTTGAGGCTTTATTTCACATGTACTTACCATTTTTGAGCAATAAGATATGAGGGACATGCGATTGGGAGTTGGACCAGCAGATGTAGCCCAAGAGGGGTGTAGCCCAAGAGGGGTGCACTGCTTCATCAAATTTGTTGAGTATTGTTACATGTGATGTTTAATTCTCTGTTATTTACTATTGTACAATGTTTTAAAAGCAATTTACATGCTTTAACCTCACACATAAATCTATTTAACTAAGTTAAAACCATTTGTTTCACCTGCAAACTTCAGAGAACCTTATGCACACAATTTAATTACTCTTTGGATACTTAGCACAACAAAAATAATACATTCCATTCAGATCACCACATCCTCCTTTGTTTCCCAGTTGGTGGCACCATAAAAGGACGAGTTACTTCCCTCATTATGTCATTGATTAGCATCACTACGAGGAGCTGCATGCCCCCCGCACCCTCTCGATGTAGACAACCCCTCTAGCAAGGCATTAAGGTGAGCCAAGGATAGTTGCAGATGAACAAATACAAAAAAAAAACCCACACCAACCAGTGCAACGCTTCCCACGGGTCCTGTAATATAACCTCCTATATAGCATAGAAAACCAAATAGAAAAAACTAAGAAATCACTTAACCAATTACCAAACTCAACCGACCTTGGACTGGAGGCATGAGACTTTAGTTTCCAGAAATCCTTCATGCCACCCCATAGCAACCTTGCGTCAATTGTTTCCCTCCCACCAAGAGAAGAAAAACCCACCAAGACAAAGGGAAAAATAGATGCAATTGTCACGAAATCGCCCCTTAAATTGTTGAAAGAAATGACCTGAAGCTTCTTCCTCCACAACAACTAACTGGAGACGAGCCACATACAGATGAACCAACGGTGTGGCCCAGAGCCCAATTCGACTTTTGTGGGAAGAGTTGGGCACACAAACAACAAAAACAGAAGACCTCGGTGGAGCCACAAAACCACAATCACCCATTGAATGCTAGGATCCCACAAGCCTCCCCAGGATGACAGCTCACCTTGTTCCCAGTTTTTTTCAGGCAAACCACAATTTGAAAACCAGATGCTCTTCAGACCCGCACCTCAACAGCCAGCACAATACACAAAGAGTCATTCCATAATGCCAAGATAATTTAACGACGCAGAAATCGGGAGAAGTACCCACCTACTGGGTATTAATGATACCCAAGACCATTTTGATGCATTTAGTGGGTGTGTGGAAGCCATGCGGACTTCGTACGCCACCCGATCGCCACACATACCAATCGTTCTATCACCCCCATCGGAGAATTATTATTATTGTTATTATTATTATTATTGCTACTTAATACTGTTAATAATAATTTATTAATAATACTTAATAAATAATAGTTAATTAATTTATTACTATTAAACAGTAATAATAATTATTTAAATAATAATAGTAATAATTAAATAATTTAATATGAATAATTATTTTATTTTTATTTCAAAATAACTAAATATTAACGTAAATACTATTATTATTTATTAAAAATATAAATATTATTTATTTATAAATGTAAAAACAACCACATTTACTAATGTGGTGGAAATACGTCGTAGTGTCAACTTAATATAACAATATTTTTATTTCAAAATAACTAAATATTATTTATTTATAAATGTAAAAACAACCTCATTTACTAATGTAGTTGATATACATCGTAGCATCAACTTAATATATTTTATATTATAAACCATAATATCAAACCATATATTAAAAGTCGTAATTATAAAACCTATATTATAAACCTTAATATTAAATACTAATATATTAGTAATGTATTAAGAAAATATTGTATTAATAAATATAAATTTAAATAGTATTATATTATTATATATAAAATAATATTAAACCCAAGGGATTTATACTATAAACCTTAGGGAATACTATTATAAATCAAAGGGAATGGTACTAAACTCAAGGGACTAATATTATAAACCCAAAGTATATAAACCCTAAGATAAATATTATGAACACTAAAATAAACATGGTTGATTATGAACCCTTAGATTAAAATCCCCAAGGGATTGATATTATAAATCTAAGTGAATAATAAACTCATGGGATAAAAATTATAAACCCAAGGAATATAAACCCTAAGATAAATATTATAAAACCCTAAAATAAACATGCCTGACCATGTTTGATTTCCATATTGAGACAATTCTTGTCACAATGTGATGTTGGACCATGCTTGACCATGATTGATTTTCATATCAAGACTATCTTTTTCATAATGTGACATTGGGCCATGGTTGACAATGGTTGATTTTCATATTGAGACAATCTTTGTCACTATGCGATATTTGACCATGGTTGGCGATGATTCATCATGGTTTACCATGATTGATATTATAAACCCAAGGGAATAAAAAACAAAATTGATTGATATTATAAACCCAAGGGATAAAAATTATAAAATAAAGGTATATAAATCCAAAGATATATATTATAAACCCTGAAATAAACATGGTTGACCATGGTTGATTTCCATATTGAGACAATCCTTGACAGAATGCGATGTTGGACCATGCTTGACCATGCTTGACCATGATTGATTTTTGTATCAAGACAATATTTGTCACAATGCGACGTTGGAACATGGTTGACCATGGTTTATTTCCATATTAAGACAATCTTTGTCACAATGTGACATTTGACCATGGTTGGCTATGATTCACCATGGTTTACCATGATTGATATTATAAAACCAAGGGAATAATAAACCTAAGGGATTGATATTATAAACCCAAGGAATTAATACTAAAACCTCAAGGGATTGTACTAAAACATGGTTAACCATGGTTGGCCAAGGTTGACCATGGTTGACCATGGTTGACCATGATTATCATATTGACACAATCTTTGTCATAATGGGGCATTGAACCATGGTTGAGACTATTAGCACCCAATCTGAACCTCAGGCTGAAAAGGGAAAATCAGGGTAACAACTAAACCGCGCTCAGCCTTGTCGCTAGCCCTACAAGGACAGGAGAGGGCTCTCTCTGTAAAATAGATATTCAATAAAACAATAATGAACTGATTTTGGGCTAGATATATGACTATGAAAAGGGTTTTGATAAAATGTGGTCCTTTTCAGGATAGAGACAAAAGTAGACAACAGCGACGAGGGATCATCACACACAGAGAACACGACAGCAGTGTGAGGTTTAGCAATCAAATTGAAATAAGGTGAAATGGAAATATCATGGAGGAGCCGAAAGGGCATAATACATGGATCCTTTTCAAACGAAGAAAACAATAATCAGGACAGAATGAGTCCTCAAGGCAGAGCATATAAGATGGATTCTACCTTTCTAACTTGGAAACATTCAACTGGAAATGTTTATAAATGAATGATGAAACATAACAATGTACGTATGAAACACAAAAGAGAAACATATGCTAAAACTCATACCACATGAATCCCACAAATCAGAGCTGCATCATTTTATTAATTCCCTGCCAATACTGTACAATGGAGCGCAGAGTTTTTCTTCCACACTTTTCCTAGAACTCAGATCCTTTACAAATGATTGGAATTTACAATAAATAGACAGATTTTGCAGGAATACAAATCGATGGGAAGGGGAGAAATCACAACTGAAGATGGAAGGCCAAAAGCCAACAGTCTCTCGGTAAAGGGAGAGCAGCATTACTTTGTTCCACTTGAAATTCACTGATAACCAAATGGGAAGGTGAAAACCTGTAGTGTGGATCCCTTAGAATCTTTGCCGAAGATGCGACTGTTACATTTCTGTTTCTTTGGCCTTTGACGTTTCGACTTCATTTAGTTCTTCATTCTCTGGATTTTTAATAAAATGCTGATAAAATGAATTTATGCTTTTTCGTGAAGGGAAAAATGCATTTAAATGGGAAAAGGGAAGGGAAAAGGAGGCGAGACCCATACGGAAATCACAATCGGAGATCGGGCGGAAGAGGGATATATATAACACAGTAATCGTAATTGCAAATCGGGAGGTGGGACGGAGTGGAATGGCGTATACAATAGTTCCGATGCGATTGAGGGGGGGAAACCCTTTGTACCAAAATTTCGAGTTAACAAGGAAACAGGCCCTTTATTATATGAACTGGCGGAAGTACTGATGGTGGGACCCAAAGGCCAATCGCAATCAGAGATCGGAAGCGGAGAGTAATCGCAATCGGAGATCGGAAGGGAGCGAAATGTGACATATATGGGAATGCCGATTGCGATTGCGCGATTGAATATGGGCCGTTGGATTGAACGAGGAGATCAACGGTGGAGGGATGATCGAGGGTGATGCGATTGGAGGGATCGGGGCAGGACATGCGATTGATCGCAATCGGAGGATCGGAAGGGACCTGCGATTGATCCATTTTTCGTGATTGCGATTTACAACAAAGAACTTTAAACTTTATATCATAAGGTTTTATTATATGCGTGGTGGGGAAGTGGTTTATACGGCGGGGTTATATATAATGGAAACTTTGATTTTATAATAATGGTTTCAAGGGTAATGGTGGGGAAGTGGTTTGGGGTCGGATTTAATATAATAATGCGATTTATAATCGGAAAAGAGGAAAAAGGGAATTTTTAAAGGAAATATAAAACTTTAATAATACAAAGTTTTAAAGGGAAAAATGGGAAATAGGGGATATATGAGAATATAGGGAATAGAGGGCTTTTACTTCACTTAAGCATAAAATTCAATCCAGAAGTCAGTTTTGAGAGTTTAGTATACCGTTGGAAAGCCCTTTCTAGGCTCTTTCTGATGGATTTGCTTTGAAGATGCTTTAGCACTGAACATGCTGTGGAAAACTTCTCTGAAGGCAGGGACATCACTTTGTGGAGATAAACAGCTTCTGAATTGTGACTGAAAGGCAAAGTATTATGTTTTCACCTCAAAACATATTTTTGAGGTGAATCTTGCATCAAACTGAACAACTAATATCTCTGATCTTCCAGGTGCAGTGACTTTGAGTTTATTGACTTCCTCATGACCTTGCTGATATTTATTGACATTTGACTCATTAATTTGATCGTGATGAGACCTTAGATACTAATGAGACCCATCCTATGACCTACTGATATGATTTTGAGAATGAAGTGACTAATGACTGAAAACCATAGGGAGGAAAATCAGCAAGTACCTCATGAGGGAAAACTGATGAAAATTACTACCATCAATGAATCCATGACCTAGCGAAATGTTGAAAATTTATGGTATGGGACTCCTAATATGCAAATGTAAAAGATAAATTTTGATCACTGATGGCAGTATGACTAGACTGACACTAACATTGGCTCCAATGGGGATGGTAGTTCCTTGGAGGTGCCAAGAACATTGTAGACCAAGTAGCCTTATCCATTGGGCATGGAGTCAAAAATACTGAAAACTGACACAAATGCAACCGAAAATAACTTGCCCAACAAACTAACTCAATAAAGGATTGGTTCAAACTAAAATTTAAAGCTTAATGGCAGTACATGACCACCTGTGTTCCTTGAAAACCAAAGTATCATCAGGCTATATCAAAATGCCAATGCAACCAATCAAGCAGATGCCTTCTTGATTGATTCTCCTGATCAGATGTTTTGGAAAACAATAGATACTCGCAACTGGGCATCCCAAAACGTAGTTGACTGCGATCTCCTTCATCACCGAATACTGCAATAATCACCTTCACTGATGACTGCAACAGATTTTCCATTGGACCCTGAAAAACATAAAGATTTACCTCCTGCTGAAGAGACAAGGTGTATTTTTCTCTTGATTCTAATCTTCCCTCACAATGTACCTCAGTAAGAGTGTGTTCCTGGTCTTCAAAAAATTCTGAACAAGTAGATGAGTAGATTTCCTCTTGAAAAAACATTTCAAAACATGAGACATAGGAAGAAGAATCTGAATGGCAGTCCTGAATGTTCTGATCTTCTGTAGTCTGAATATATTGTTGGTCATCTTCATATGATATGATAGCCAGATTATCATGTTTCTCATTACATTCATCAATCATGAGAAAAGAAACTTCAGATGATTCTTGAAACCCAAAAATTAAATTTCTATCATCTTCTAACGATTCATCCAAAGAAACTTTCTCACTTACTTGAACGAAGATCTCGTCTTTTTTTTCATAGAGGGAACGAATTACCTCCTCGTGAAGATCTAGTTCTGGTGGAATGAGAGAATTTAGGTCTGTAACTCTGTTTTCTTCGTTTGAGCTGGCCTTAACCATATAACTCTCCTTTTTGAGATCTGGAACAATATACTCTTCGTCATCATATTTTAACTTTAGATCTGGTTTATCTTTATCATTATCCGAGACTGGAAAATCGTTTTCCTGTAACTCGTCCTTTATTTCACTCAGATCTGAAATAAAACCTTTTCTTTCATCATTTTCGACTGTATAAAGATCTTCAGCCTGGTGACCTTGATAAGTATCCTCTAAGATTTGTGTATGTTGCTGGAATGGACTTTCAAAGAGGGCTTCCATATTTTCTTCGTCCATGAAATCGTCATCTCCATAAAAATTCTCAAGATCTTCAATGAAATTATTAATGTGTTTACAACAATTCTGCACTAGTATTAAGGATGGACAAGATTCTTTATATATTTCGAAGAATATGGTATGAAAATCCTTTAAACAATAAATACAACCAGGTGGCAAACTTTCATACCAAGATCGAGCTTCATCTTCTATAGTATCCATGAACATATTCATCAAGCAATCTTCAGGAAAATCAATTTTTAACTTATGCACATGGATGTGGAATTTTACCAGATGAAGAGCAGCATCACACCTTCCACATTTTTGAACATAGGCAAATTCTAAAGCCAATCCACCTTGGGCATTTTATTTGGGAAACCTGGAATGTGATCTCGACTCATGAGAGCATATCTTCTTGCAATACGTTCCATCTTAAAACAAAGATCTTAAAGCTACTGATCTCTCCCTAGTGGAGTCACCATGAAGGATTTGATTTTGTGGATCTTTCAGTGAATGGAGTCGCCAGGTGAATGTTTTCAGCCTTTATATGCATCTGATTGTTGTTCACCATCAACATTTAGATATGATACTTTGTCATTCTTTACCGTGGAAGATATTACTGGGGTGATTTATCTTTTATGCAAAAATTTTGTAAGTTCCCCAGTATGGTCGCCAAAGATGTTAGCACCCAATCTGAACCTCAGGCTGAAAAGGGCAAATCAGGGTAACAACTAAACCACGCTCAGCCTTGTAGCTAGCCCTACAAGGACAGGAGAGGGCTCTCTCCGTAAAATAGATATTCAATAAAACAATAATGAACTGATTTTAGGCTAGATATATGACTATGAAAAGGGTTTTGATAAATGACTGAATTTTCAAGGATGTATGGGACAAAAAGGACACCATGAGCTGAGGAATTAAATCAAGGACACAGGATATTTCATGGGGCAAGGCAGGCAGGAGGTTTAGCAATCAAATTGAAATAAGGTGAAATGGAAAGACTGTTGAGGAGCTGAAAAGGGAATAATACATGGATCCTTTAAAAACAGAAGAAAACACACTGAGTATGAATGAGTCCCCAAGGCAAAGCATATAATATGGATTCTAACTTTCTAACTTGGAAACATTCAACTGGAAATGTTTATAAATGAATGATGAAACATAACAATGTACGTATGAAACACAGAAGAGAAACATATGCTAAAACTCATACCACATGAATCCCACAAATCAGAGCTGCATCATTTTATTAATTCCCTGCCAATACCGTACAATGGAGCGCAGATTTTTTCTTCCACACTTTTCCCAGAACTCAGATCCTTTACAAATGATTGGAATTTACAATAAATAGACAGATTTTGCAGTAATACAAATCGATGTGAAGGGGAGAAATCACAACTGAAGATGGAAGGCCAAAAGCCAACAGTCTCTCGTTAAAGGGAGAGCAGCATTACTTTGTTCCACTTGAAATTCACTGATAACCAAATGGGAAGGCGAAAACCTGTAGTGTGGATCCCTTAGAATCTTTGCCGAAGATGTGACTGTTACATTTCTGTTTCTTTGGCCTTTGACGTTTCGACTTCCTTTAGTTCTTCATTTTCTGGCCTTTAATAGAATGCTGATAAATATGAATTTATGCTTTTTCGTGAAGAGAAAAATGCTTTTCAATGGGAAAGGGGAAGGGAAAAGGAGGCGGGACCCATATGGAAATCGCAATCGGAGATCGGGCGGAAGAGGGATATATATAACACAGTAATCGCAATCGCAAATCGGGAGGTGGGACGAAGCGGAATGGCGTATACAATAGTTCCGATGCGATTGAGGGGGGAAAACCCTTTGTACCAAAATTTCGAGTTAACAAGGAAACATGCCCTTTATTATATGAACTGGCGGAAGTACTAATGGTGGGACCCAAAGGCCAATCGCAATCGGATATCGGAAGGGAGTGAAATGTGACATATATGGGAATGCCGATTGCGATTGCGCGATTGAATATGGGTCGTTGGATTGAACGAGGAGATCAACGGTGGAGGGATGATCGGGGGTGATGCGATCGAAGGGATTGGGGCAGGACGTGCGATTGATCGCAATGGGAGGATTGGAAGGGACCTGCGATTGATCCATTTTTCGCGATTGCGATTTACAACAAAGAACTTTAAACTTTATATCATAAGGTTTTTATTATATGCGTGGTGGGGAAGTGGTTTATACGGCGGGGTTATATATAATGGAAACTTTGATTTTATAATAAAGTTTTCAAGGGTAATGGTGGGGAAGTGGTTTGGGGTCGGATTTAATATAATAATGCGATTTATAATCGGAAAAGAGGAAAAAGGGAATTTTTAAAGGAAATATAAAAATTTAATAATACAAAGTTTTAAAGGGAAAAATGGGAAATAGGGGATATATGAGGATATAGGGAATAGAGGGCTTTTACTTCACTTAAGCATAAAATTCAATCCAAAAGTCAGTTTTGAGAGTGTAGTATACCGTTGGAAAGCTCTTTCCAGGCTCTTTCTGATGGATCTACTTTGAAGATGCTCTGGCACTGAACATGCTGTGGAAAACTTCTCTGAAGGCAGGGACATCACTTTGTGGAGATAAACAGCTTCTGAATTGTGACTGAAAGGCAAAGTATTATGTTTTCACCTCAAAAAATAGTTTTGAGGTGAAGCTTGCATCAAACTGAACAGCTAATATATCTGATATTCCAGGTGCAGTGACTTTGAGTTTATTGACTGCCTCATGACCTTGCTGATATTTATTGACATTTGACTCATTAATTTGATCGTGATGAGACCTTAGATACTAATGAGACCCATCCTATGACCTACTGATATGATTTTGAGAATGAAGTGACTAATGACTGAAAACCATAGGGGAGAAGAAGAAGCATAATGGGGGGGGAGGAAACTACAAGTACCTCATGATGGAAAACTGATAAAAATTACTACCATCGATGAATCCATGACCTAGCGGAATGGTGAAATTTTATTTGGTATGAGACACCTAATATGCAAATGCAAAAGAGCAGTTTTGATCACTGATGGTAGTATGACTAGACTAACACTAACATTGGCTCCAATGGGGATGGTAGCTCCTTGGAGGTGCCAAGAACACCGTAGACCAAGTAGCCTTATTCATTGGGCATGGAGTCAAAAATACTGAAAAACTAACACAAATGCAAACTGAAAGGAACTTGGCTCAACAAAATAACTCAACAGTGACTAAGACCAAACTTAAAATTAAATCTTAATGGCAGTACATGACCACCTGTGTTCCTTGAAAACCAAATTATCATCAGCCTATGTCAAAATGCCAATGCAACCAATCAAGTAGATGCCTTCTTGATTGATTCTCATGATCAGATGTTTTGGACAACAATAGATACTCGCAACTGGGCATCCCAAAACGTATTTGACCGTGATCTCCTTCATCACCGAATACTGCAATAATCACCTTCACTGATGACTGCAACAGATTTTCCATTGGACCCTGAAAAACATAAAGATTTACCTCATGCTGAAGAGACAAGGTGTATTTTTCTCTTGATTCTGATCTTCCCTCAAAATGTACCTCAGTAACAGTGTGTTCCTGGTCTTCAAAAAATTCTGAAAAAGTAGATGATTAGATTTCCTCTTGAAAAAACATTTCAAAACATGAGACATAGGAAGAAGAATCGGAATGGAAGTCCTGAATGTTCTGATCTTCTATAGTCTGAATATATTGTTGGTCATCTTCATATGATATGATAGCCAGATTATCATGTTTCTCATTACATTCATCAATCATGAGAAAAGAAACTTCAGATGATTCTTGAAACCCAAAAATTAAATTTCTATCATCCTCCAACGATTCATCCAAATAAACTTTCTCACTTACTTGAACGAAGATCTCGTCTTGTTTTTCATAGAGGGAACGAATTACCTCCTCGTGAAGATCTAGTTTTGGTGGGATGAGAGAATTTAGGTCTGTAACTCTGTTTTCTTCGTTTGAGCTGGCCTCAACCATATAACTCTCCTTTCTGAGATCTGGAACAATATACTCTTCGTCATCATATTTTAACTTTAGATCTGGTTTATCTTTATCATTATCCGAGACTGGAAAATCGTTTTCCTGTAACTCGTCCTTTATTTCACTTAGATCCGAAACAAAGTCCTTTCTTTCATCATTTTCGACTGTATAAAGATCTTCAGCCTGGTGACCTTGATAAGTATCCTCTGAGATTTGTGTATGTTGCTGGAATGGACTTTCAAAGAGGGCTTCCATAATTTCTTCATCCATGAAATCGTCATCTCCATAAAAATTCTCAAGATCTTCAATGAAATTATTAACGTGTTTACAACAATTCTGCACTAGTATTAAGGATGGACAAGATTATTTATATCTTTCGAAGAATATGGTATGAAAATCCTTTAAACAATAAATACAACCAGGTGGCAAACTTTCATACCAAGATCGAGCTTCATCTTCTAAAGTAGCCATGAACATCTTCATCAAGAAATCTTCAGGAAAATCAATTTTTAACTTATGCACATGGATGTGGAATTTTACCAGATGAAGAGCAGCATCATCACCTTCCACATTTTTGAACATAGGCAAATTCTAAAGCCAATCCACCTTGGGCATTTTATTTGGGAAACCTGGAATGTGATCTCGGCTCATGAGAGCATATCTTCTTGCAATACGTTCCATCTTAAAACAAAGATCCTAAAGCTATTGATCTCTCCCTAGTGGAGTCACCATGAAGGATTTGATTTTTTGGATCTTTCAGTGAATGGAGTCGCCAGGTGAATGTTTTCAGCCTTTATATGCATCTGATTGTTGTTCACCATCAACATTTAGATATGATACTTTGTCATTATTTACCGTGGAAGATATTACTGGGGTGATTTATCTTTTATGCAAAAATTTTGTAAGTTCCCCAGTATGGTCGCCAGAGATGTTAGCACCCAATCTGAACCTTAGGCTGAAACGGGCAAATCAAGGTAACAACTAAACCACGCTCAGCCTTGTAGCTAGCCCTACAAGGACAGAAGAGGGCTCTCTTCGTAAAATAGATATTCAATAAAACAATAATGAACTGATTTTAGGCTAGATATATGACTATGAAAAGGGTTTTGATAAATGACTGAATTTTCAGGGATGTATGGGACAAAAAAGACAGCATGAGCTAAGGAATTAAATCAAGGACACAGGATATTTCATGGGGCAAGGCAGGCAGGAGGTTTAGCAATCAAATTGAAATAAGGTGAAATGGAAAGACTGTTGAGGAGCTGAAAAGGGCATAATACATGGATCCTTTTCAAACAGAAGAAAACACACTGAGTATGAATGAGTCCCCAAGGCAACGCATATAAGATGGATTCTAACTTTCTAATTTGGAAACATTCAACTGGAAATGTTTATAAATGAATGATGAAACATAACAATGTACGTATGAAACACAGAAGAAAAACATATGCTAAAACTCATACCACATGAATCCCACAAATCAGAGTTGCATCATTTTATTAATTCCCTGCCAATACTGTACAATGGAGCGCAGAGTTTTTCTTCCACACTTTTCCCAGAACTCAAATCCTTTACAAATGATTGGAATTTACAATAAATAGACAGATTTTGCAGGAATACAAATCGATGGGAAGGGGAGAAATCACAACTGAAGATGGAAGGCCAAAAGCCAACAGTCTCTAGGTAAAGGGAGAGCAGCATTACTTTGTTCCACTTGAAATTCACTGATAACCAAATGGTAAGGCGAAAACCTGTAGTGTGGATCCCTTAGAATCTTTGCCGAAGATGCGACTGTTACATTTCTGTTTCTTTGGACTTTGACGTTTCGAATTCCTTTAGTTCTTCATTCTCTGGCTTTTTAATAAAATGCTGATAAAATGAATTTATGCTTTTTCGTGAAGGGGAAAATTCTTTTAAATGGGAAAAGGGAAGGGAAAAGGAGGTGGGACCCATATGGAAATCGCAATCGGAGATCGGGCGGAAGAGGGATATATATAACACAGTAATCGCAATCACAAATCGGGAGGTGGGACGGAGTGGAATGGCGTATACAATAGTTCCGATGCGATTGAGGGGGGAAAACCCTTTGTACCAAAATTTCAAGTTAACAAGGAAACAGGCCCTTTATTATATGAACTGGCGGAAGTACTGATGGTGGGACCCAAAGGCCAATCGCAATCGGAGATCGGAAGCGGAGAGTAATCGCAATCGGAGATTGGAAGGGAGCGAAATGTGACATATATGGGAATGTCGATTCCGATTGCGCGATTGAATATGGGCCGTTGGATTGAACGAGGAGATCAACGGTGGAGGGATGATCGCGGGTGATGCGATCGGAGGGATCGAGGCAGGACGTGCGATTGATCGCAATCGGAGGATCGGAAGGGACCTGCGATTGATCCATTTTTCGTGATTGCGATTTAGAACAAAGAACTTTAAACTTTATATCATAAGGTTTTTATTATATGCGTGGTGGGGAAGTGGTTTATACGACGGGGTTATATATAATGGAAACTTTGATTTTATAATAAAGTTTTCAAGGGTAATGGTGGGGAAGTGGTTTGGGGTCGGATTTAATATAATAATGCGATTTATAATCGGAAAAGAGGAAAAAGGGAATTTTTAAGGGAAATATAAAACTTTAATAATACAAAGTTTTAAAGGGAAAAATGGGAAATAGGGGATATATGAGGATATAGGGAATAGAGGGCTTTTACTTCACTTAAGCATAAAATTCAATC